>JAOSLQ010039919.1:19516-50594 GCA_025629905.1 Lorius lory | reverse complement strand
GGCCGTCGGTCGGTGCAGCCGCCTGCGGGCTGCGGACGCTTGGCTCCGTGCTGCCGCCGTGATGGGGTCTGCCCGCGGGCAGGGGGCTGCGGGGGCCTCCCCGCAGGCAGGCGGCGGAGCTGACGCCCTTCGGAAGCAGCCTGGCTTGGGGCCAGGAATGCTGAAACTGTGGTGCAGGGAGAGCCCAGGTGGGAGCTGCTCCCTCGGGCGCACGTCCTCGCCTGCACGGCCCCGGGGCGGGTCTGGGAGCGCCCATTGCGCTCTCGGGACCCCTTCGCAGCACCCCGGTAATGCAGAGCAGGCGGCTCTGCTTGCCCCGGGGGGCGCTGGCCGGTGCAAGGCGAGCTCCAGGGTCCGTGCTTCGTGGGGCAGGGGAAAGGACTTAAGGGGCAGGGTGCCGGAGGTGCTCCCACGTGTGTACAGTAGCTTGAATTGGTCGAGTTACCAAGGAACATCCACCCCATTCCTTCTAAGGAGTTTTTCCCCGAGCTCTCTGTTTCTCTTGGCTTTTTTCACGCTTGCTTTTTTTATCCTCTTTCCAGTCCATTTTCACCCTCGGGGCGGGGGGGAGGTTGCGTTTCCTGCCCTGCCCTCCTCCCTGCAGCATGCCCTCTCCTCCACGGGGGCCAGGGAGTGGTCCCGGTGCGCTGGCTACTCCCTGCAGCCTTCTCGCCTTGTCCCTGCCCCGTCGAGCAGCGGAGGTGGCCCCAGGCGCTGGGGAAGCTGCTCTGGCCAAGGCGTTGGCTCCGCAGGAGCGCAGAAGCCTCAAGCCAAAGCAGGCTGCTTCCACCCCTGGCCCATGCTCGCAGCCAGCGATCCCCTTCCTCACAGCACATGTGCCGAGCGAGGAGGTTATTGGTTGGCGGCATTGGCGCGGTTGCAAGCCCAGCCGCTGTGGAAGCCTTGATGCTTCCCAGAAGCAGTTGGGGGGCCACAGCCAAGCCGTTCCTAGGCAGACCGGGGGTCTCGCTATGCTGCCGGAGCGGGGGGCTGAGCCCACGCTGGTGCTGGTGCCACCCTTGCCTCCCTTTGCATGGCAGTCTGTGTGTGTCAGATCTCTGTGCATGTTGTCACCTGCCTGCAGGGCTGGGGGTTTGAGCCTTTCCCCTCCTGGTGGGGTGCTGGGGTTGGTTTTGGGGTGCTGCAGGAGCGCTGGGGCTCCATGCCCAGCACCAAAAGGGCTGGGGCGGAGGCTGTGGGGCGCTGGGGTGGTGCTGCTTGCTGCAGGGCTTGGCTCTGCACCCTGTGAGGAGAAGAAGGGGTGCGGGTGATGCTGCTCCGTTTGAGCTGGGTCCCGTGGCTCAGGGGTCTTTGGTGCCCAGGCACAGAGAGGAGCAGCGCGGGATCTGCCCGCAGCTGGTTTCCCTGCGCAGGGACCAGGATCCCTCGGAAACCTCAAGCATCCCATGTGCGGCTCCAGACCCCTGCGGCGCCCCACAGGAGCGCTTCCACCGGGGGCTCCGCGCCGGGGGCTCTGCCGTGTCCCCGCACACCTCGTTCCGCAGGAGCCTGCGCTCTCCCCACCCCCTGTGCCCGGCTCTAAAAGCAGAGCTTTGTTCTTGCGGAGCTCTGGCTGCCGGCCGGCTGTCCGCCGGCCAGATGGAGCGGCACCGGGGGGCTCTCCTGCCTTCCCCGCTTGCTTGCTTGCTGCAGACGGTGCTCTCCCCATCGCTGGAGCTGTGGGGTGCGTGGTGAGGGATGGAGCTCAGCTCTGCCCGTGACCCTGCACCAAAACTGACCCTGCAGCCGCCCTGGGCACAAGAGAGGCTTGCCATGTCCTCAGAGCCAGCGTGCTCTCCAGCCTGCCCATGCATAGAGCCAGCTGTGGGGTCTTGGAGCTGCAGGAGGAAGCCTTGTGTCCCCCTGCACTTGTGTTGCTGGGGAAGGCGAGTATCCAGCCTGCCCTGGAGGAGGTGGGGAGCAATGAGCCCTTGTTGCAGGCATGCGGGGGCTGCAGGACCACGTCCACCTCCTCAAGGGCAGCGGGTGGCTGGGAGGGCTGTGTGCCTCATGCCAGCCCTGGATGCCGCTCATTCCCCAGTTCTGAGCTCATGTTTCGGCTGCCTGGGCGAGGGCTCTCATGCCGAGCAGGTCAGTGGGGCTGGACACCAGCTCTCCCTCTCCCTGTACCAGTTCTCCTGCCCCGGGCTCATGCAGAAGGTCTATAAGGATGCTGGGGGGACAAAGCCTGGCTGCAGCTCAGACGTGTGAGGGCACATGGCCATAGAGGTGCAGGTGCTTCCAGTGCAAAGTTATCTTTTCCTACGTATGCTTGGTGTAGCTTCCTGGCCCCACTGCACGCCTGTCTTTGGGGTTTTCACCTGTTTTTCTAGCACCTCCTTTCCTGTTCAGTGCTTTGCTTCTCCCTCTTTGCTTGGTGCCAGCGGGATGGGGGTGAGGGCTAAAAGCTGCCTGTTGGGATGTCCTGAGGTGCCTAATCCTGCGCGCCGGGGCCTTTGCTGTGGCAGAAGGGCTCCTGGCTGCATATTGGCATCGTGCCACTGCATACCCTGTCCAGACAAAGAGCATTTTGTGAGCACGGCATCGCCCTTTGAAGTCCCCTCGCTTGCAGGGCTGGGTGGCTGTCACCGAGCGGCACTATCAGGGGAGCTGTTGACACAGCTGCCTTCTTTCAGTCCCCTTGTCCCAGGTTCCCATACCTGGGCTGGGCTGCGGGTGCTGAGCCAGCTGGCCCTGTGTGCTGGGGCACAGACCCTCTGCAGGGCCGTGTGCCAGCCGGAGGCGTGCGGATCCCCCCTTGTCCTGGCACCCGCAGTGCCAATGGCAACTCCCATCCTTGTGACGCAGCCCCCAGCCCCTTGGGAAGCTGTCCTGGATCGATAGCCATTACCTTCCCTGCTGCTCTGGAGCGTGGCCAGCAGCTCCATTACTGGTGTGGGCAAGCAGGGAATGCGTGGTGCAGGGATGGGCAGGCTCTGCTCTGGTGCCACCCCTGTGCTATGGGTGGGCAGGCAGCAGAGGAGCAACAAGGGGCTCCCCTTGGATGTGCTGGAGGGGGATGTGGGGGAGTCCTGTATGTGCCATGGTGGCTGGGGGCATGGAGGGGGAAAGGGAGCCGCAGGGTTGGAACATCCCTCCTGGGTGCTGCCCTGCCTTGTGCGTGCAGAAGGCAGTGTGGCAGCAGGAGTGATGCTGTGCTCCTGGGTGGCACTCCTGCTGTGCTGGGATGTGGTGCCTAGGGAAAGCTGGACAGCTCTGCCCCATGCCCTTTGTGGGATGGAGGTGGGGATGGGCTCAGACACAAGGGATTCCCTGGGCTTCCCGGCCCTGATGCGCCTTGTCCCATAGCTGCAGGCAGCGGTCTGGAGGTCTCCATGCCGGCAGTGGTTGAAGCGGAGGCCGGGGCCACGGCCAGGATCGAGTGCAACTTCTACACCCCTGAGAATGGTTCCTCCACCTCTATCAGCTGGTTCTATGTGAGTGTGGCCTGGGAGAGGAGCACTGGGCTGGGGCAGCAGCAAGCCCGGGCTTCCCATCAGCACAGCCTTGGGCCCTCGCCTTGCAGATGGACCGCAACAACCGCGTGAGGCTGTGCCGCATCGCGGGCACCAAGCTCCTGGAGGAGAACGTGGACTACAAGGGGCGGCTCTCCGTGGGGGAGGACCAAGCCCTGTCCATCAGCAGGGTGACGGTGCAGGATGCCAGGACCTTTGTGTGCCAGGTCGGGGAAGGCAGCCACGTCCTGGGCGAGAACCAGACCAGGCTCCATGTGTACAGTGAGTGATGGGGCAGGAAGGCAGCGTGGGGGATCCCATTCTGTACATTCCAACACATGTGGGCTGGGTTCTCTTTCCAGAGGTTCCTGAGGCCCCTGAGATCGTGGCTAACTCAGGAGGCGCCTCCGTGCAGAGCAGTGAAATCCCAGAGGTGAGGAGATGCTCCATACAGGGAAAGGGGATGCCCCAAGCCATGCCGAGCTTCCTGCTCCCCACGGGGGCACCCCGTGTGCTCAGGGCTCTCTGTGCCCGCAGATTGCCCGCTGTGTGAGCAGGAACAGCTTCCCACCCCCCAATATTACATGGCACAAGAACGGGGAGCAGCTGCATCTGGAGGAGAACAGTGAGTTGGATGGGGATGAGGATGGGGATGATACCTACCTACCTGCCTGCCTGTGAGAGGGGCTGTGGCCATCCAAAGGAACCTTGTGCTCCCAAAGGAGCCCTGCTCTCTCCCATGGCCTGGGTCTTTTCCCATGGGCTGTAAGCAGCGCCTGTGTCCCCCTGTAGTGGTGAAGATGCCGTCGACGCTGACGCGCGAGTCGAGCGGGCTGTACACGGTGAGCAGCACCCTCTTTGCCCACGTCACCCGCGAGGACCGGCACTCCCTGTACCACTGCTCCGTGCACTACCGGCTGCGGGGCCAGCGGCGCACGGCCGAGTCGCGGCGAGTCAACATCACCGTGTTCTGTGAGTCGGGGGCTGCGGCCGTGCCCGCGGGTGCTGCGGGGCAGGGATGCGCCGCGACCGTTCCTGCTCCCTCCTCCCTGCAGACCCCGCGGAGCACGTGAAGCTGCAGGTCCTGCCCTCCTCGGCGCTGGTGAAGGAAGGGGATGATGTGAAGCTGGTCTGCGAGGCGGACGGGAACCCGGCGCCTGTCTTCAGTTTCTTCAAGAGAGGGGTAAGGCCAGAGGGGACCTGGGCACCTCCTTGTGTTCCGGCTCCTTGTCCCCTTCCATAGGGTCCTGGGGAGGGGGATGCTTGTGTGGGGCTAAGGGCTCTGCTTGCTCCCCGCTGCCTGCAGCTGGATGACGTCTGGCACGACCTGTCATCGCTGACGGACACCAGCAGTGGGGTGCTGAATCTGCACGACGTGAATAAGAACAGCAGCGGCCTCTACAGATGCCAGACCCTGGACTTGGATGATATGAGACAGCTGGAGAAGGACGTGGAGCTCGTTGTGAACTGTAAGGCAGGGGGGACGGGACCCTGTGCGCCTTCTCCTGGGTGTCTCATCCCTCCAGCTCACCCTGCCCTGGTCTCCATCCCTCTCCTAGACATTGAAGGGGTCCGTGTGAAGATGGAGCCATCCTCGCCCGTTCGGGAAGGGGATAGCGTGAGGCTGAGCTGCAATGCCCACAGCCCTTTGTCCCTGGATTACCAGTGGAGGGATGAGAAGGTGAGCAGGCATGCCGGTGCTGTTCCCAAGCTGGGGCTATTCGGAGCCAGAAGCCGGAGGGCGCAGTGCTTGGGGCTCAGTGCTGGGGAACGTCCCTTCCCAACAGGACAGGACGGTCGCGAAAGGGAACCAGCTCTTCCTGAGCAACCTCACCTTCGAAACCTCCAGGAACTTCAGCTGCAAGGTGATGGCACCGAGCGTGCCGGGGCTGGAGCAGAGCAAGCGGGTGGCTGTGGCTGTTGAGGGTAAGACCCAGTGTGTGTGTGTGTGTGTGTGCGCACGTCAGTGTCAGAGTGAGCCTGTCCTGCCCAGCATCAGCCCCGTTTCCCAATGGCCTCCCCGCAGGGAAGCCGCGGATCGTGTCCATCAGCTCGCCGCTGTACGTGCGGCAGGACGAGGTGGTGAACCTGACGTGCAAAGCCATCGCTTTCCCCAGGCCCTCTGTCCACTGGAGCGTCAATGGGACGGTGAGAGCTGCCTCTGGTCTCGGAGGGGCTGCGCCTTGCTCCGGGCACTGAACCCGTTGCTGTTCCTCCCTCGGCACAGGCTCATGAGTACATGGAGGACCAGCACATCGCCAGCAACCTGACAGTGCGGGTGAGCCACGACCTGCTGCGGGCAGGAGCCATGTGCAGGGTGTCCAATGTGCTGGGTGTCAGCGAGGAGCACATCCAGCTGCTGGGTGAGTCCCGGGCACTGCTCTCTAAGGGAACCCAAAGCAGGATTAGTGCATTTCACACAGGCACCGCGTGTGCTCTGCGGCCGTGGCGTGGCTGAGCTCTGTCTCTTTCCCTTTCTGCTCTACCAGTGGAGTCCATCAGAAAAGGTCAGTCCCTGCACTGCACTGGGTGCATGCATCCATCAGCCCAGCATCAGTGAGGGTTGTGCTGAGGAGGGAACCCTGGCTGCTGGCTCCTGCACTGCATCTCTCGCTGCTCTTCTCTTCCCTGCCAAGCTGAGAGGGAAGCAGAGGCTCTGTCTCCATCTGTTCCTGCAGCGGTGTGGAAGCTGCCTGCTTGTCCTCTGCTTGTACCCCAGTGAGGCCATCGAGTGCTGCTTCCTGCAGCACAGGCCTGCTGGAAGCAAAGGGATGGCCTGATGGCTTGCAGGAAGGCCTGTAAGCCATTATCCCATGGCATGGCAGCCTGGAGCAGGATGCAAAGTGTATTTATACAGAAACTGCCCTGTCTGTGTATAAATACAGAATATATGAATGGAATAGAATAGAACAGGAATACAAACCCTGCATTTTTGTACTGACATCTGCATCCTGCAGGGACGTGGAGAAGCACTGGGAACCGGGCTCCCCATGATGCTTTCTTAAGGGCACAGGTTCTCCCCTTGCCCCCCCAGGAGTGCAGCAGTGCAGAAGGTGGAGAGCTTCGGGGTGGGACAGGCATTCACTTCTTCCTTTCCCGTTGTCTTTAGATCAAAAGATACCAGAGAGCAAAGGGGTGATCATTGTGGCCATCATCGTCTGCATCCTCGTGGTGGCTGTGCTTGGGTCCGTCATCTACTTCCTGCACAAGAAAGGCAAGATCCCATGTGGCCGCACTGGGAAACAGGACATGTAAGCATGCTGCCTGCCCATCCAGGGAGCCCTTGGGGACAGAGGTGCTTGCCATCACTCATGCTTCCCATCTCATTGCACCGGCTGCTCCCTGCCCATTGCAGAGAGGGGCAATAGTGCAGCCTCGGGGGGCACCATGCTTCCAGCTTCCCGCAGCCTGGGGACCGCACTGCTTGCCCCGTCCTTGCAGGGAGGCAATGAGGAGGACAGCAGAGGGGTAGAGCAGCCAAGGGAGAGGGGATGGGCAGCCCAGAGCTTTCTGTGAGCCGGAGCCTCATTCACCCTGGCCCCGCTCTGGAGCATCCCCTGAGGTGGAGCCGAACGCAAGCGGCCACGTTGCCCTCTTTGGTATCGCGAACCTGTCTCAGAGTTGTCACCTCCCTCCCGTAGCACGAGGCCAGAGGCACGTAAAGACAAGATTGTAGTAGAAGTTAAGTCAGATAAAGTGTCCGAAGAGGCGGGGCTCCTGCAGGGCGCCAACGGCGAGAAGAGATCTGCCGCTGACCAGGTAGGACAGAGCATCATCGTGCGCTGCACCCAGGGCCAGGGCTGGGCACAGAGGTGAGGAGTGTCCGGGGAGGGCATCCAGGTTGTGCTTCCCTCCTCTCCGCAAGCTCCCCACCCTGCATGGGCCTCTGCCATCCATCATCCGCGCTCAGAGGGGCCGTGGGAGGGAGGGCAGGTGATAACGGCTGGATTCCTACTCCCAGGATGCGGCACCAGCACTTCCCTGCGCACGGGCTCTGCTCCGTGCCAGCCCCGGGCACCTCCTGCTTGGCTCTGCCTCCTTCTGCGCTCCCTAAGGAGCTCTGGGAGAAGGAACAGCTTAAACACCTCTGGCACAGAGTCAGAGCCTGCAGGAATGGGCAGGAATGCTCTGGCATCTTGAAGCCACAGCTCTCAGTGCAGGATGGGATGAGTCCCCCGGGCTCAAGCCCATCCATCACATTGCTGTCTGTCACACAGACACCTGCAGTAGAGGATTACCCCTAATTGCCTTCCCCCCCCCCCCCCCCCTTCTTTCTGTTTTGGTGGCCTGAAGAGCGAGAAATACATCGATCTGAGAAACTAGAGAGGGCCTGAAGCTACCAAGTGCTTTCTTCCTTCAAACCTTTCCTGCTCTTGGATTGCCTTGTCCCACCACCCCTGCTCCAGTACCTGGGGAGCACGGCCGGAGACAATGACTGCGTCGCGGTGCTGAGCTCAGGACACCTCCCTGGCTCACCTCTCTGTTACCTCAACCGTGGGCTTGCAGGTTGTTGCATAGCAGCAGCAATGCTGGACTTGCTTACTACTGCCGAGAAGCCAACAGCAACAGTAGGCAGAAATACCCCATTCAAGCTGCCTGATGGCAGGATTGGAGGCGTTTGCGGGGAATCTGTACACATATGGCAAGGTTTTGATGTGTTTTACCCCAAACTTGCTCAGCAAAATGGGTGGAATTGTGCTTTCGGGATGCCCCAGGCCCCTTGGGTGTAGCGGTGTGCGGGTTAGACAAGGTGAGGAATGCAAGTGGAGGGTTAGAGCAGTGTTTGTGAGAGCGGGGAGGTGTTCGTGCTTTGCTTTCCCATTGACCTCTTCTTGTCTTGGTTTAGCCCAGCGTGTCCTGGTGGTGCTGCACAGCTCCACGATGGGCAGCTGCGATCCTATGGGAGGCGAGGATGCGGTGGAGCAAGGACAGGGGTGCCCATCTCTCTGGCACATGCCAGACTAAGGGCTTAGGGTCTCTGGTTTGCAGTGTAACCCCACCGACAGGAGCGGGAGGGCTTCCCTCTCCCCATTCCCCAAGAATTGGATTGCTTTTAGAGGGGCTGGCAACAGTAAGTCCCAGACACCCCCCCCCGCCATTTAAACCTTAAGGAATATTAGGCCAGAGCCACTTGGCGATGTCTCAGGGTTTGTGTTTTTCGTGCTGAACAGTTACCAGCCCCAGGTGAAACTGGTTTGTATCTGTGCTTCGCTGGCACCAGGCAGCTTGAATGGTGGAGAGGGGAGACGGATGGGCAAGCAGCCTGCCTTCAGTTTCTGCTGCCGTGGCCCTTCCCAGCCCTCTGCCTGTGACATAGCTCTCTCCTGCCTTCCTCTAGAGAGATCAGCGCCCTGCAGCCCCTTTCCTCTAAGCAGTGTACTCAGTGCTATGCTGGCCACAAGCCCCAGCCCTTGGGGTAGCTCTCTGCAGGTGATGGGGAGCCGTGCAGCGGCCAGCACCCTACCAAAGCAGCGAGCTATACGCGTGAGCTACAAGTGTTGTGGAAGCCAGAGCTTTGGTTTATATATATTTTTGTTGGGTTGTGTGTACATTTCCAGAGGTTTTGTCAGGTTTTTTTTTATATATATATGAAAATAAAAAGTACCAAGTTCCAAGCCGGGGTCTGAGTGTGTTCCTGCTGGCAGCAGCTCCACTGGAGCAGTAAGGCCTGCCTCTCATCTGCCCTGTCCCTCCTCACTTGCAGGGCTCCCTAACCCTGCTGAGGGTGGTGGCATCATGCACGTGGGTGACAACACTGTTGGCACAACCTGCCTTTGTACCGTGGCTGGGGCAGGAAAAGGGGTTGTGTTCACTGGCCATAAGTGATGCTATTTACAGGTGTAAGTCTGATACCAAATGAGCAGATGATGTGTATATATCCCCTGTACCTGATAGCAGAGGAGCCTATAGATTCTAACAGGTAATTGCATTGACATCTAATACAGACACGACTAACTACCAATGCTAATGCTTCTATAGATATTTCAATAGATAATCTAGGTATTCGAATAGACAACTGTAGTTCTGGATTGTAATACTTAGTTATAGTACTAGTGATGGTAGATACTGAAAGATAATACTGCCAATAGAATTTAATAGATCTCAATGGTAGAATCTATTAGGTGCATTCATAGCTAATACAGATACTGCTAACGACTCCTAGGTAAGTCTAGCACTAGATTCTAATGAATAACATTATAGTAGATAGTTGTTTTGATAGCTACTATAGACACTAATTGATAGTAATGCCTTTTCTCTCTTAAGGAGCTCTAATACAGTATAGCTTATTCGTGCTCTAGCTACTCTAGATCTTAATCAGTCATTCTTATTGATATATCCTAATACATTTTAATTTGTATTAATAGCTACTAAACACAACTAGGGGATTTGTTAAGTGCTTATTAATTATGTGTAATTATTATTTATTAATTATTAACATTATTAAAATACTGCAAATTAACAGTTGCAAGAATACTAATACAGGTAAGAATAGATAATTCTGTTAAAAGATTCTCATAGTTCATGAGATGAAATTGTATGTAAGCATAAGAAATTCAGGAATCCCAGCAATACTGATAGGTAATTGCATTACTAACTACTATAGTTAATTGGATAAGTAGATTCTGCTAGCGATTCTACTGTTTCTAGCTATTAGAGATGCTAATATCCCTAATATGGTACTGGTAAGTAAGTCATACAAGCAAATCTCATCACCAGCTATTGTAGGCACTAATAAAGCCACGAGTCTATAAGTATATTCTGATCAGTTAGGATTATGATTCTGATCAATCAGCTGCTGGATTAGGGACTTGGTTAATCGATTGGATTGGATTAACCCTATCAATGGAATTACTCATTTTATTCATATATACTCATCTATATCAATAGAATTACTCATTATATCAATGAATCAATTCTGCCTCTGTTAGTATCCATGACATGGATGTGAATTTAACAGATAACTGTTACAATAGAGAGTTAATGTGTAAAATAGTTAAAATAGGTACAAAAATCAAGCTAATTACTGCTTAGGAGCAACTACTCTTAATGGAGAACTCGTTACGTGCCAGTACCTACTGTACAGGTTGAAACAGTTATCATCTGTGTTACTCCCTAGTGCAGGTACGAATACATAGGTCTGGTATTAGGATCCATACAAACCCCCTTTGCTACTCCCTGCTGTAGATGCTAATAATGACACACAGGCCATTGTTTTGAACAGAAGAAACTGCAAACTGGGATTATTGGACCTAATGGTTAGGATCTCCAGTAGCTAATAGCTGCAATATTCCAGCCCAATGCAATGGATGAACAGAGGACTTAGCCTTTAACCCCTCCTATCCTCCTTTCACCCCCATAGCCCCAGCTGAGCCCAGTTACCATCATCTGACCCAAGGTAACCTTTTGAGAGGTCCATTTGACCTGAAGTGACCCCTCTGGGACCTATTTGACCTATAGTAACCCCTCTGTGACCTCGTGTGACCCAGTTGACCTGTAGTAACCCCTCTGTGACCTCCTTTGACCTTAAATGACCTCTAGTTGACCTTTTGAGCCGCGAATTTGACCTAAAGTGACCCCTCCTGTGACCTAAAGTAACCCCAGAAGAAGTTTGGAAGTGTAGTTTGACCTGACGTAACCCCTGTGACCTCATTTGACCCCAAATTAACCCCACTTGACCCCGAGATGACCTTTGGAGAGACTCATATGACCTGAGGTGACCCCTTTGTGTCCTCATTTGACCCCTATGATCCCATTTGACCTCCTCCCCAGTGTGAGTCTGGGGGGGTTCTTTGACCCCAGGTAACCCCCATGTCTTCATTTGACCCCAGTGTGGCTTGGTTTGGGGGTTCCCTCAACCCCCTGCCACTTGTGTGTCCTTATTTGCCCCCCCCAAATGCCCTGGGGGGTTCAGCTGGACCAATTTGCCTTCTCTTGGCTCCATTTCTTGGGGTGTTTCCATGTTAACAGAGCCCAAACCAGGCCCCTCTTTGGATGCTCAGAGCTTACCGGGCTTCACAGATCCAGCCTCTCAGTGTCCCAGGGTACCAGATTCACACCTCAGCCTCTCACCGGCCCCAGCACCATACACTGGGCTCCAATAGTGTTTGTCGTTGTGTAGCACCCACTGGAACGCACGCTGTTAGAAGTGTGTAATATTGCCTGCGTAGATGTCATTTCGGAGTCATTCTGTCTCCTTCATCCTTCATATATAGTCATAGTGTGTACCTGTGCAACACACGGAGTGACAGAGATGCTATGCAATAATTAGATAAGTCTTTAAGAGTCTATAGTAATGTATTAATCCCCCTCTGTGTGAGGCAAATGGAGCCTAACAGACTCCAGCAGCATGGGATGATAGCTTCAGGATCCACCGGACCTCAGCATTAGGCTCCACCAAATTCCATGGACTCTCTTAGACTCTCCTCAGGGGAGGTAACAAATCTCTTCATGTCATTCTCAGACTCCAATAGGTCCTGCTGGATTATGGACTTTATTAATCGATTTGATTAGACTATCTATGTTATCCGTGATATCTATCTAGTTATCTATGATAGATAACTCTATCAATAGAATTATTAGTATCAATTAGAATTATTAGTATCAATTACTATGTTATCTATGGTATCCATCTAGTTATCTGTGATAGATAACTATCAATAGAATTATAAGTATTAATTAGAATTATTAGTATCAATTAGAATTACTAGTACCAATTACTATGTTATCTATGATATCTAGTTATCTATGATAGATAACTATCAATGGAATTATTAGTATCAATTAGAATTATTACTATCAATTACTGTTATCTATGATAGATAACTCTATCAATAGAATTATTAGCATCAAGTTGGTATAAATCAATTCTGCCCTGTGTTAACATCCATGCCACGAATGTCAATTTAACAGCTAAAATAGGCACAAAGCGGTGATGTGCAAGAGATGCAGGAGGCTACGTGAACACCTCCGACTGGGCTATCCTGACGGAGGTGACTGAGACGGGCACGAGCAGGAGACCCTTTCCTGCAGGAGAGAAGCGACGCGACCCAGACCATGTGCTACAACAAAGGGGATTTTATTTAAAAATAAACCTTTTTGTTTTCTTTTTTTTGTACTGACACAGGTGAAGGAAATCCCAAAGAAAGCAGCTCTTTAGTGGGCAGCAGACGAGAATGGAAACAATTAATAAATAACATTAGTATAACCTCTACACACCAACAGTGCGTTCGCCAACAAAACGAGGACTTTAAACCGAGTGAACCTTAAAGCTCAGCTACTCTCTGTAAGAATATTTACCTTCTGTTTCTCCTTATTCTTTACAGATCTGAAAGGATTAAATACTGCTATTATAGTTTTATATTAACGACACTATTATAGCTTTCTTAAAATAGTTTGTGAAAATCTCAACATTTTTAACACTGATATTATACAAATCGGTATTTATTTGTCATTCAAGGGGAAGAACAACTTGTCCCTCCCCTCCCCCCCAAATTCCAAGCAACATTTCTCCTAGGAACTTTAAAAACAAGTGTCCTTATTCCCCACTCCTTTGTAAAGGGGCACCTCTAAGGAAGGGCCCTGGGAGTTGCATTTTTCCTTGCTCGACTGAAATAAACCCATTTACAGTAATGACCCTGCCTCAGGATTAGCTGCAGTACTGGAATCAGCCTAGTGCAGGAAGCAACATGCTGCACTCTGAGCCTACCTGGCTCCCCGGAAGGAAGGGCTCAGGGAAGGGCATGCAGAAAAGCTGTTCATAGTGAAAAGCAAGGCTGCTGGTTCCCAGCAGAGACCCTGCAGGCCTCAAGCTGCAGCACTTGTAGAAGCAGACACACGGGCAGCACTGCAGACAGGTTCTCCCGCAGCCCTGGCAGGATATGTCCCGTTTCTGATTCCCATTCAGCTACGGTGGCACTGGAAGTCAGTCAGAAACCCTGGTCAGAGCAGTCGATCCTTGCCTGCTTTCCACAGCTACCTGCTGCTCGCTGGGCAGGGACTTGTACTGGTTTGTGCCCAGCTCTTACTGTGCTGTTCTCAGCTTGCTCTGTGTCCATGGTTGACAGGCAGGGGGAAACCCAGCATCTTGAAGAGCAGAACTTATCCTGTGTTACAAGCAAAAGCAAACCTGTCCTACAATTCTACTGCCTTCACAACCAAGCTTAGTACAGCACCAGTCTGCTACCAAACAGTGTCAGAGCTGAAGTGACAATTGCCCACCTTTTTGCCCCTTCTTTTCACCCCTTTCCAAGCAGCCTCATGCTCAAAGGTTGTCTTTGCAGCTTGTCTGCTTTGGGCTCCTCATTTTCAAAGAGGGGTGGGTACTAAGGTCCAGCCTAGAGATGCAGCATTCCCTTAAGAAAGGCACTAGACATGTGGGGGTTTATTTCTTTTTAAAGTAGCATCATAACGTTAACTTCTTAAGAATAAAGATCAAGAAGGTGAAGGGAAGAAAGAGAAATCAATCTTGGGCTTACTTTTGTGAAAGAACAAAGAAAATACACTGTACAGTGCCTGGACTGACTTCACAGAGCATAGCCATAGGACATGGTCAGGACTCTGCTGCACTTCAGTGGTACTAGCAAATGCTAACACGTCTAAGGACAAAAAGCCAAGATTTAAGTTTCTTTAATCAGGTTGGGACACAAACAGTGCACAGAAAGGACACATGCAGAAAAATCAGTGACACATGCCACAAGGACTGTTCTCTCTAATCTCTAATACCTGGAACAATAGCCATAGGAACATCTCTCGGCACATAAACCCCAAAGACAGGCCTGTAACAGCTCTGCTAAGCATGATTCAATTTCACATTACAACAAGAAGCCTGTAATAAACGGCTTTACGGGACAGGGCATCACTAGTCTGATCACACACACTGTGCAAGACGAGAATTAAGGCTTTCTAGCTGGCTGGACTTGGCTCTTTATGCAGCCTTGGCAGTGGCAAGAGTCACACACCACACTTGAACACACTTGCACTGAGTTAACACAGCAAATCGGGAACAAAGTGGCTCCAACCCTAACAGGGACCAAGTGGCAGCACTGGAGTGGATACACAAAAAGAGGGCTAGAAAACCAGAGTGCTCCCTCACAAAAGGGTTTTTACCTGGTTCTCCAGTACAAAGCCAAGGAAGTAACTCTCATACGCTCGGACTAGCTGCTCACAAGTGTAACATGCAGGTCTACAGAGGGAACAACCAGAGCTGCCCCATGCCCCTGCCTCAGCAGCACCAGCGCTGGCCTGGGATGCACTGAGCAAGGCTGCTATGCACAACTGGCAGAGCAGGGCACACAGCAAAAGCAGGACTGGTTCACAATGCTGCACGTATGGGCAGGGGAAAAAGAACAGCTCTTCTTCCCTAAGTGCCACGTGCACTGAAATCACCTCTGCAACTCAGCTCAGCACCTGGGGAAGCGCTCAGAGCCTGCTCCTGCCCTCTCTGTGCACCACAGCAGAGCGCTGTGCCTGCTGACATGAATGTCCCCAGTGTGCTGCATTTCCAAGCTTCAGCCCTCACCCTGAAATAGCAACAGTGGTGATAGCCTGGAAGCGCTGCAGGAGATCTCCTTACAGCATGGGAGAAACTATTCCTTGCTACAGAATGCAGAGGAGTAAAGAGAGACAGTTCCAGCTTTGAGACTGCCTGGAACCTGCTGCATCAGTTCATAAAGCTGTAGGCTTAGGGAGAAACCTATACTCTACATAAACCACACATTTCATGCTTAGTTCCCTTTGCCAATAGTTGGTCAGTCCTCTCTGCCAGTTGCAAGCAGAGACCTGGGCCCAGCCACGAGGCTCTTAAAAAGGCTAACCTGCATCCAATAATCACCCCAACAGCATTCCAAGCCGCAATCCTTTGCCTAGTGACTACTGCTGCCCTTTGAGAGATGCCAGTGATGTTAGCCATGCTTCGAAAGGCTAACGGCCTCTCAGTGTACACAGAGCACTTGTTCATCTGTCAGGCTGTGATGTGTGCGTGCCTGCTTGATTTAACTCTTCTCAGAAGGAACTGCACACTTCTCACACGCCAAGCACATATGAACAGAGTCAAGTAGCTGAGTATGCAAGTCAGGTTTTCCCAAAGAAACAGCTGAGCACTGACTTTTAAAGCCGTGTGATCACTTTACAAATACAGAAGATTCCCAGATCTGTTTTAGCACAAGCTCTGGCAACACCTTAAGAGTAATGGCAATGGAAAGAAGAGCCCCCCCATGTTGTTGTGACAGCCATGCAGAGAACTGCTGCGCTTCTTATACTGCAAAGCAGGTAAGACACCAACGAACACATCAGCTGCACCCACCAATTCCACAACACAGCCTGGCACGAAGACAGCTGGCTCCCGCAAGAGCTCTCTGAAGGAGATGATGGAATGTGCGTGAAGGCCACGACTCTGCACAGTCACCATGCAATTAAGATAAATAAAACATCATATCTACCAGGGGCACCATTCCCAGAGGAAGAGCGTGTGGGAGCGCCCAGTGACGGCTGCTCAAGGCCCAGCAGGGCCACACTCGAGTCTGAGCATCGAAGCTCACAATGCTCAAGGCTAAAGAAGGAGAAGCAGCAGCCGGATCTTGGCTCCAACTCTTCCCACCCTCTCCCACCCCTCAAAAACATGCAAACCTTTTCAGCACGTCGAGCTGCCTGGGATCGGGTAATGCTGCCGGCAAGAGGACACATAGGAGAGAAATCCCTGCCCTGTCAAGATCCAAATGCCTGACAGAAGCTTGTCAAGATATCTCCAGGCAAAAAGGGAGGACTTGAATCAAGAGCAATAAATGCTATTGTTACAGGCAAGAGGGAAACGCCATGGCAAACGGGAAGCAATCTGAAGATTCTTCCGAGGTCTCCTATTTATTCCCAGCAGAAAGTGACCTCCCAGCTGGCCTAAAAAGCCTGAGCCAGACACACAGCAGCGAACAGATCCAAACCTAGTACCATGAACCACAGGACACACCACACCGACCTCAAGGCTCGGTTTCTCAGAGCATTCACTTAGAATTCACAGCACAAAACACTCCCCCCAGCCTCCAGGGCATCAGCTTGGGAATCCCTTGTTGCGATACCTTTCTCTACAAACACCCTGGAAAGAAATCTGTTCTCTCAAACAAGAGGTAGGGGTAAAGGACTCCAAAACATACACTGTATAAAACACCATTCTGCTCCATTTCATCCCACTGCTTTGAAATCTGGAACCACAAAAACCTGATAACTGATTCTCTTGAGAGGCAGGACTGACCTCAGCACGAAGTCTCTAAAGGAACCCCCTTCCCCTTTGGTGCGGAGCTGGGCTACAGCTGCCCAGGCAGTTGGTCCACAGAAGATGTAGGTGTGGAGGTTATGTGCTATGTGGCCACATGCGCAGGGGAGGAAATGGAAACAAACTCCCGGAGAATATTCTTGGCCATTTCAATATTGTTATGTGCAATGACCAGGGCTTTCTGAATGTCCTGATATGAATAGCCTTGGCTCATTAGGTTCTCGATCTCACTGGAGAGCTGCAGTGATGCACTGGTCCCACTGCTGGCTCCGCCTGGCTGGCAGCTCCCTGCTTTCCGCTCAGAATTGATTCTCCTTGGTAGCGGCTTTGGCGGCCTTTCTGGAACTTGAGAGCCATCGGAGAAACCTGGAAGGAGAAGCAAAGGCATCGCTTCAAGAAAGGATACGTAATTCTTGCTTGGAACAAAGCAGCAATGACATTAGACTGATAAATGGCACTGCAAAGAATGCCACTAAAAGCTACGCCACTTTCTCCAACCAACCTAGCCTGTAACTTAACCAAACATCCCATTGCCTCCTAGAACCAGACGGCAACCCCCAGTTTAACTGCCGAGATGCTGATCTGGCCTCCCATTGCTGTCCACATTGGAGCATGCTGAGGGAAGTGGGTGCACAAAACCAGATCTATCAGTTCCAACTCATCCACTGTAACTGCTCCAGCAACTGAATTATGGTCTCTGAAAGGTCCCTCCTCTTCCTCTGCAGGCCAGGGCCACCTACAAGAGCTCCTGCTGAAGCTCACCCCACCTAATGGCTGGCAGCTAAGGCAGATCAATAAGCTCAGCCTGTTCTGCCTTTCCCCTTAGTCATTCAGATGTGTTACTTGCCAGTAGCCACATCATGGGAAGGAAAAAGAATAGCCAATAAACCAAAGAAGAGACATAACACTCCAAGGCCTTAGGGAAAACCAATGCTGCTTAATGCATTAATCCAACACTCGATAGCTCTTTGAGTTCTAACCTCATCTAGCATTGCAGAGAGCATTTTTTCCTACTCTGCAAATCACAGGCAACTTTCCTGCACGAATATTTGACACCACCTTAAAGTTGTATTTGTCTCCTGGAAAACCTCCTCCAGGCAATCAAGACAGAGATTTCTAGCAGTACAACAGACAAGTCCATAAGGCTAAGAGTGCCCAAACAAGCCCTTTTTAAGAGTGGGCACTGCAGCACTGGTCAGAAGAGAAGGAGTCATTGCAGAGCCTTTCTGGAAACACTTGCACTGATGGCTCCTCAGGAAGCGAATTCATGGAGGCTTCCTCCCCAGCCACAATGCAGTTCAACTCCCTGCTCTTCAACCTCCAAGCTTCTGACACATAAAAAGCTTTTTGTAGAGTCGAGAATAGGGACTACCCACTTCTCTCCCCTAGAGTGCCTTTTGAATTGGCTCTTTCTGCTCGTGCTGGATCAAATTTCAGAGTCCATGGGTCAATCTGAAAGGACAACCACTAGCACAGCTCTTCTGGTAAATGATTAAGAAACCAAACTGTAGGGCACAATGCATGAGAACATAAATCTGCCCAAATGCATCCCAGACAAGGCACGTTTGCTTCACACCAGACTACAGCAGGGGCCAATACCCAGTGCTTCACAAAACTGCATATGCTCCCCAGAGCAGCAACAATCAGCATTCCTCATTAGCAGATCTCCTACCACTACACATCAGGACAATAGCATTGTTATTTCAGGGCTGTAAAAACAAAGAGGAGTCAATGTTTAAGTGGAGTACTTCATGTGGGAGGAGGATGTGAGCTCTTTCTGCCCTTAGCCCTCTCAGCAACATTCTACAGCACAGAGAGACTTAAACAATGAGGCAGGGGGCAGGGAGGAGTGGCAAAAGCTAATAAACTTCTCTGCACTACTAAACCCTTCTCTGTGCTGAAGAACGGCAAGCTCAGGGAAGTGGAAGCGGTGAAGGGGGTGAACAAAACACTCACTGGGGCAAGTGGTCCTCCATAAGGAACAAGAAACTCACTCCTCTTACTTGGCAAATCACCAGGGTGTTCAGACAATGCAGAAAGCCCCTCGACAGGAAACGTTTCAGAGCTTCCTTTAGAGCTGCTGGGCAGTTGCAGGGAATAAGTCGAGCATTATTCAGAAAGGCTCTTGGAGAGATGAGGCTTTAGTTTTCCCTTCGGAGAACGCGCTTACAGCCACAAGGACAAGATGTCCTCTACTGCCCAGGGACAAAAAGCTGACCTTGCTGAGCCACTAGGTCCCTGCTCGAGGGAACTGACGGCCTCAAGCAGCTCACTTGTACCATCTGCTGGCTGCTACCGCGGGCGAGACCGAGCCAAGCTGTGCGAGGCCAGCCGTGTCATTTACTTGCAACAGCCATAGATAGGCACTGATGTTCTCAAGCTCTGTTGGTACACCCTGGCACTAAAGGTATGCCATGCCCTGTAGGAAACAGTGGCTTAAGGAATATCCTTGAAGCTGAGGAAAGGTTTTCCTAACAGTGATTTAAATGCTATTTGCTAGCTTCAGTGATGAAATGACCAAGGTGGTGCGTTCAACTGAACACCTGAGAAATGAGTGTAATCTGCTTTATAAACCTTCACAGCTTACATACAGACCCTTGAGTGAGTGACAGGGCACAGCAAGCCATCAGTACCCACTACAGCACGAATACCACGTTCTCTAACCTGTCACAGGGTCGTTTTCCAAAGACATTCGGCTGAAGGCAGGTGTGGCATTGGAGATATCAGAGAGGGTGCGACGAGCAATGGCAACTGGTAGTGGTGGTTTGGGGACATCATAGCCATCCTCTTCATTTTCTGACTCTTCAGGGCCGTTGCTGGCAGTGGCTGCTGCCAGATCCCCTTCGTCTAGAATAAGAGGCACATTCTGATGAGCTCTGGCACTGAACAGAGCCTCTGTCTCTCGAGGCAGACTCTGGTCCCCTGTAGTCCACAAACATTGACAGGACACAGAGCAAAGGTTTTGCTGCCAAAACCCCACATTCAACGGAAGCTCTTTCCAGAAGGTAGTATTAGATTAAAACTCCTTATGATAAATGCGGGCTGACAACTGCTGCCCATAAAAAAATAAGAATCTTCCAAACAGCAACTTTTTAAACAACTGTTGTTTTTACAATGCATTCCAGCCAGGCTCCTCAACAACATCCCCACATGCTATGCAGCCTGCAGCACAGAGACCCAGATGTTTCCCCATGCACCCAGGCTATTTTAACAGCAAAAGCACATAACATTTAATTGAGCCTGAAACGCCTTTCCAACTGTGAGTGGGACCAATCCATTGTACTCCAGTTTCTCAGGGCTTTTTTTAGCACACCCACTCACCACAAGTGTTGACAGTCTCGAAAGCTGAGGATGCTGCTTGGGAGTGGATGTTGTACATTGCTTCATACGTACAGCCATCCGTCTGCTGGTCGCAGTCTGAAACTCTAAGGGAGAAAACAAGTATTTCCCTTCAGACAAGTGGCAGCAGTAAACCCCCAATACAGAGTCTCTGTGCCTCTAGAAAATGCTCAGTAATGTCTATTGCAATAGAGTGTATTGGCTTAAAAGAGTTTGATACCACCAGAACACCACCTTTTAACAGAATTTAGAGTTTCAGTTGCTGCTGCTCTCCAAAGGTTACTATCAGAAGGACAGGAGACTGGTTATGTGACTCCTTTAATACTGGATAGGGATTCTGCTATCGAGCAGAATGTATAGTTACTATGTTAGGCATAACATGGTGAACATCACTGGGGGAATTCAGCAAGCCCAGCGAGCAAAATCTCCCCCCTAGTAAACAAATAAGCAAAAGCTTTCCCAGAGCTGTGCTGTGAGGAGAAAGCTCAGAACATACAAACAGAGCCTCACCGTAAACTCTGAGCCATTTCCAAAGGCATTTTGATCTCTGGTTTTTGTACAGCAGGACCTGGAGGCACTACAGGCAGAGAGGATGGTGACATGTATTCAGTGTCTTCATCACTTTCAGACTGTTCCCCAGGAGGCAGTTTTGGTACAGGCAGTGGTCTGGAGGCAGAAGAAACAAGAGATAAACATCAGAAACACGTTTACCCCAAATGTGATTAATACCAAAGGGGCCTTTAAAATCCACAGTGAACAAGCAGTCAAGAGTGATTCTGTCTACAGAAATAATCTGGCCTTCAGTATTCTTAGCAGCCCAGGTACACGGTCACACTGACACAAGCTCATAATGCAATCATACACATCACACACCACCTACTTCACATAAATACCAACTCAAAAGTGAATTCATACAAGAGCTAATAGCAACTGTAGCCTGTTTCCTATTGCCACAGTCAAAGGGGAACTACCACCACTATCCACAGACCTTTGGGATTCTGACTGAATCTGCTTCCTTTAGACTGTATGTTTTGAATCTGTTAGAGGTTGAAATTAAGGCTGACAGAGTTGTGTCAAATTCTGTTCCTGGCACCAGCATGGAGGGAGCCCTACAGTTACCATTCTGTAAGGTATAAAAGAGCACTTGAGCTACACAACAACAGACCTGGCAGCTAAGGAGTAGATCGCATTGGCAGATGAGGAGGGTTTAATCTTGGGGTGTTCACACTCTGAGGTTGTTGGGGGACCACTGTTCAAGCTCTGCAAGACAAAATTCCAACCAGGAATCAGAAACACCACAGATACCAACAACGCAGTTGCCAAGCTGTCAGCCAGTCATTCCAAACATCCCGTGTGGGAATGAAACATCTTCATTTACGCCAAAGCATTTACTAATGCCATAGAAATCTTGGAGTTCTGTGACAGTTTTCCCTCAGTGGGGGTACAAGCAGGGTTTTCCTCCTGTATCCAACTGCTTGTTTACACAAAACCTGCAGGAACTTCGTATCTTTTGAGATTCCAATGGTTTTGGCAAATTCAGCTGAAATAGGCTAGATGGCCAAAACAGGGGACAAGAGGAAAAGGATGTGCAGACAAGCACACACATCCCAAGACAGAATGACAAATGTCCAAGTGTTATTTTCTTGGACAATGTGGCTCAAAATGTACTGCCTCTCAATTAGAGAAAGCTGGAGGTTTTAAAGGGAAAAATGAGGGGAATGGAATGACAAAACAGGGCACATCTGCCCGGGATTTCTTTTAGAGAACAGTATGTTGGACTATTAAGTTACACATCATGACACTGGTAATAGATTCAGATTTAACTCCGATTTTACAGTGTTAAACTCATCATAGCTCCTGAGAAGGGTAAACTGCACTTTTGCAGCATACCAGCTCCCAGCACAAAAGATTTCCAGTTTTTCAGAACTGAAAGGTGAGCTATGATCATGAAATTGTGCCTCATGACTGTTCAAACTAGGATTTCAGCTTAGTTCCCAAGAGGCACCAAAGCACCTTCCTAAGAAGTCCTCCCATTATTCTCCCTTGCCCAGCATTCACCAGTTCCTTTCCATCTCCCTTGGTGTAAGATCACCCTATTCAAATGAATATTCCTTATGAGGACACCTTGGAAGACTTAATTCCTTACAGATTACCTTCACCTCCAATAGGCCTACTCACCACTGGGTTGTCCAGGCTGAGCGTGCTCCCAAGCCGATGGCTCTCGGCCCTGGATTCTATCTGAGAGGGCAAGGAGAAGGGGAGGGAGTGCCTGTTTGACAGTTCTCTCCCAGCCCAAGGGTCACCGGGACTGAGAGCTACCGAGGGAGCTTTTGGAATGGGCCTGGATGGCCACAGATCTGCCTGGCGGTTGGAGGGCACAGGGGGTGGTTTGTCTCTCGACGGGCAGTCTCCTGGTGTGCAGGGCAAGGGACGTCTCTGAGGTCGACCTTCGGTCCCAATGGAATGTGGCCTGTCCGGAGGCGGCGGTGGAGGGAGATCTCTGAGCGTGGGAGGGATTGGGAGAGGTTTATCCTTGTGAAGAGCACCAGGAGCAGCCTGCAGGGCAAAGGAATGGAAAATATTGCTTAACAAAGGTAATGCAGCCACAAAACATCAAAAAGAGGGAGGCAGGAGGCACAAGGGTGAGTTTTGGCTTTCGTTTTATCTATTTTTACAGGAAATTATCTCAAAAGGGGTGGAGATAACTCTCCACATCTCCACAAGCTAACCCTCCCAAAATACCTTCTCTACAGGCTTGAAGAGATAACAGGGTACCTATGTGGAGCTACAGCAAGGCACTAAATACCCCAGATGCTTTTTCTAGAAGGAAAAGAAGCTCACATGAGCACTAGATTGGATTCCAAAGGACACCCATCACTTACAAAACTGATGCAACTGTGGCCTATTTGTACAAGTTAACGTTCATCAGTCAGCCATGAACAGTCACAGAAATGGGTGTTTTCTTCTGCCTGAATTTTCAAGCATAATTTCATTACTTCATCCAAACTAGCTGAACTGCTCCAGAGCCAGTGATCAGATGCCACCAAGATCATACTACTGCCTTCTGCTAGTTAATCAGAAAAGTAGTTAATACGACACCTTCCCTGATAGCTAGAACAAAACACAAGCCCACAAATGCAGCTCCAAAGAGCACAGGCTGAAAAGCAGTGAACATACTGGTAATCACAATAACTTAGGAGTTCAGCAGGAGGACACCAGTCACCCTAAGTGAGCAAGTACTTCACCTTAGGACTGGCTTCTTCCTACCAATTGCATGGGCAAATGTGAAGAAAAGACAGGCCCTTTAAACAGCATAAAGGGACTCTCCCACCATGGATTCCAGAAGGAAGCATTTGCTTTCAGGACAGACTGGACTCTCATGGGGAATGGAAGGAAGACGGCCTAACAGGAAAAGGAAGAAAAAAGTCTTGTGTGAAAGCACTTGGGGATGTCACAAAGGTTCACCAGAATGCTCTCCTTC
Source organism: Lorius lory (assembly GCA_025629905.1). Taxonomy (NCBI): domain Eukaryota; kingdom Metazoa; phylum Chordata; class Aves; order Psittaciformes; family Psittaculidae; genus Lorius; species Lorius lory. The sequence goes on along the minus strand of JAOSLQ010039919.1, from coordinate 27,058 downwards.
CTGCCTGCCCCACCAAAATCCCAGCTGAAAGGGAAAGCAGTGTGTTTGACCTTTGAAGTGGTCCCAGGACTGGAAGCCCCAGGCGGGTTGGACACTCGCTGCTGCAAGAGATCCAGTCGTGGTGGCACGGGAGGAAGGGTGGCCTGTGGAGCTACTGAGAACGGAGAAGGAGGACGCTCGACCTGAGGAAGAAGAGAATGGGAAAATCAACAACTGACAAACCCCAGCAGAGCTCCTTTCCTCTAGAGAGGCTTTCAAGCTCTGTGATTTGTACTGGCTTCAATTGAATTAACAATAATTACTGGATTAGTGACCACCACACACCAGTGAATGAAGGCAATTTCCCAGCAAGCCCTGAAGATCACCAATGGCTTTAGCTGTGGCACACAACTGAAAATGCACACTTAGCAGTGGTGCAGTAACAGAAAAGCTGCTTTGCTGCCTTACTGGGCCCTGAGCAGGAGCAAGCTTCTTTTCAACACAAGAGGGCATGATCTGCTGCAAAACCCACTGCAGGTGCCACTCTGCTCACTAGCGCCAACAGAGCCTGCTGCAAACCATGACAGGATGTCACACTGAGGCAACTGCTTTGCCTTCTCAAGTTAGGGATACAAAAATCACCTCTGGGAATACGGTTTACTGTTTAGTAAACGATTTCACAGGCTGGAAGCCAAAGAGAAATATGACCACAGGTAAACCAGCATAAAGGCTTCTTTCTGACCAGGAAAGGCATCTTATTTTAGTGTATTCAACTACTAAAAATTAGCCAAGTTCAAACTCGCTTCCCTATGCAGTAAAACACTGGAACGTGTCAGTGTGCAAGAGCAGCAACAAGCTATTAGAAGTAAACCATGCAGGGATCCATACAGAATGCCTGTCTTGTGCCCATCTCCTGGAAGGAAGCAGCACTAATGGCAGAGAGTTATCACACCTTTATGACACAGATTTATCAGACACCGTATAAGAAAATGACAGCCAAATCGACTTGCAGAGCAAAACAGCCTGCCCTCTACCCCATTAGTCAGGAGGACCTTGGTAAGACTCTATCTAGTTGGCTGTATTAATCACTGGGGAAAATGGATGAATTCTTGCTGATATGAGTGAATTATGGCTCATAAATCAAAAGCAGCATTGCTGAGTATACAGAGAAGTGTTCTAAACCTAGATCTTACATTCCAACAGGTCAAGCCAGCCTTTTTGCCCTTCTTTCAAGACAACACACTAAAGATCAAAGATTTCCACGTATAATCACCCGACAGTGTGAACTAAACGGGCAAAACTGATTCTAAATCCATGTTTTCCATACTGTGTGATATGTTTTCTGCTATCAGGTCTGACAACCCTCAAATACACAAATCAGTAAGACCACAGAGAACTGATGGGACAACATGCAGTCTGCGTACATCCTGCCACATCTGCTAGCACACACTCTGGTGACCTTACTTTGGTACCAGCGAGTTCTTTCATCATGAAGAGGGAATCATCAGCTCTGTCGTCATCATCATCATCGTAGTTGGGCGAGGGAGTTCCTTCTGCCCCTTGTCGTGACAATCCTCCTCCTCCTCTGGGATCAAACGGGTCTACTACAATTGGCTCCGTGCCTTTGATTTCACAGCGGCAAAAAGGACATCCCTGGCCTTCTGATTCCTTCATGGAAGAGAAGAGAGCTGTTATACAGCGCTTCTGTAAAAGAGCAACTAGCCTTCCTCACAGGGATTAACAAGAGGCAACACCTCACCTGCCACGCAGTGAGACAGGACGTGCACATCAGATGGCCGCACGGTTCAATCTTCACATCTTTGTCATTTTCAGCACATATTTTACACAGCTGAAACGTGGAGCCCATCTCGCAATACAATTCGTATTGTTCCTTGGGGCAAGACAGACAGACATGGTTAATGCTGTAAACCCAACACAAGAACCCAGTGCAAAGGAGAACAGAGATCTGCAAAGATTCCACTATAGTTTTATGCACTAGATACATCTGTTAAGGTCTGAAAAGAACGGACTTCAAGCTAGGCCAGATTTTCATTTAGGTGTCCCAAAAGCAGGCCTCAAGATGTGCTGCATGGCACAAAAGCATGAATATTTGTCAGAAACATTCTAAACCCAAATAAAACTGTCAGCCCGCATACAGCTTTACCTAACCTCTGCAACCTCCTCTGCTCATCCCTACCACTCAGATCCCCACCTGTAAGAGTGGGGATCTCCTTAAAAACATCCTTAAAAACAAAGCCTTGGGGATGCCAAGTAAGCCAGAATCCTACAAACAGCTAAGGAGACTAGGAATTAGGAAGCAAGTTAGCAAGTTTGATGGGACAGAATACCTTGCTCACCTGTGTAACTTTAATGTGGTCCTGAGGTGTGGGTTCACACAAGCCAGTCAAGTCAGGATTCTGATTCCGGCCGTCGGGAAATAAATAACTGTAAGCAGTTGGGGGAAAAAAAAGACCTCTTTCTCTGTGTGTGCATATACACATGTGCATACACACACACGAATGCACACATAAGGTTTCTTTTGGGGATGGTGGAGGAAAGAGAAGAATGAAGGTGGGAAAGAAGCAAGGGGTGGGAATTCAAGGTATCCTGAATTCAGAAGGAGATTTGGAAGGATTTTACTATGGGACAAACCCCAAAAATGTCATTCTTCAAAAGAAAAGCCTCTTTTCCTTCCTGACAGTAATTTTCCTTTCAAACAGGATGTTAGGGTCCCAGACTACTACTCTTAAATCATCCTGTAGTGAAACTGTAATATCCACAGTAACAAACCTGATATCATAATATAAATCACAGTGGCTCAAATTAGGCTCTATTGGCAACTGAACTGTTTTGCTGAATCAACAACTAAATAAAAAGGAAGAGCCAAGAGATGTCCAAAAGGCTCTCAGTGATTTCAGCAGTGATTGTTTGACCTCTGCATTGTGCTGCCTCTCTCGTGATAAACCCAGAAGGTACATTTTACATTCAACTGACTTCAAGCCCTCATCACAGGATGAGCATTTATAGAACAACCAGTGAAAAAAGGGCAAAACACTCGATTTTGATAAAGTTACTTACAAGCCTTCCCTGAAGCCATCAATCAGTGCTTGAAAGAGAGGTTTGTTGTGGGGGATTGTCTGAAGAATGTTCCCATCTGCAGTGACATAGCCAATGGCCCACTGACCGAGCCGTGTACAACTCAATCGGAAAATATAACTAAAAACACACAAAGGAAAGGAAACTTCAGTTTGGGCTGGAACAGACAAAAAAGATTGAAAGTCAAGCAGGCAGCCCTTGCCTGGCTATTTCAAGACAGCAAACGAAAACCTAGTAGGGATAAGTTGATGATTTATACCAGCTTTCCTTAATTATCCCCCAGGCAGATCAAAGGCGAACCTTGCAATCTGATACAAACTGAGGAAAGCATCCAAGCCCTGGCCTCCAGGTGAAATTAAACCCACAATCCAGAGCAGGAAAAGTGTTAGCAGCCTTAAAATCATTTGTTTCAAATTAACTTTAAACACCCCCCCGCAACAAACAACAAACCCAACAGACGACACAAGGTTTCCATTCTTAAAACCAGCACAGAATTAACCACATAGCAACAACCTCCAGAAAGTAACACTTGGGCCTTCCTGCATAAAGGAAGGGCTGTTAGCCTTGTTGCATTGGGCCAAGTTCTATTCAGGACATTAGGCAGCCCAAAACTGTTCCCCCCCCCGAGCCTCTGAAGTGTGCCCAGCCTGCAGCATTACCTTGCAGCCTGCTCTGCCCACCACCATGCTTTATTTGTCTGTCTAAAGTTGGCTTCAAAGGTACAAACTGCTCCAAGGGCTGCAGTCCACTCAGCTCTCCTGGTTTTATGCGTGTACATCAGAAAGTTATGGGGCCTATAGATGCACGCCCTTATTTATGGTCCTTAAATGGCCCATTGTTTAGGCTCACTCTGGCAGGGTCTGCCTCTGTGGCCTGCTCATGCCTGAGGGAGCTGCTGTGACAGCTGGGAGGGGTGGGCAGGAGGTAAATCACCCCATGAATGCAGGGCAAGCTAGGGTTTGTCATAGTCTAGGTTTCTAAGGAAGGAGGACAAAGACAAACCAAATCCAATCTCAGCTGGGGCAGTAACCAGTGACGTTAGCAAGAATGATCAGAAAAGCAACTGCTGCTGAGCACTAACCTGCCAGGTTTATGAATGAATTTCTGAAGCCGGGCTTTCACCTCATCATACGTTAGGAATGCCATATAGCCAGGATGAGTCACCGCCAGACTGTTCCAGTTCCTGAGCAAAGAGGACCATGGCTATAGAAACAGCAAAGAGGTATATTAACCATCCACTTCTAAAAGGTATCAACGCATACAGTGTTCCTTAATCAAAGGGATAAAGAGTTAAAGCAGCAGGTTTCTTATCCACCATAAATCCAGGAGAGGAACTACACACTACGTTCCCAGGCAGCAGCCTTAGCATTTGAGTTTCCTGTCAGTGATAAAAACATCACTTAAGACAGACCTTAATCAAAACTCCTGTAATAAATGCTATGGGAGAAGCCACTGAGGTCACATAAAGCCAGCTCAACAATAGCTACCAATTTGTCCTGCTTCTGCAGAGAAAATGACTCATTCCTGAGACAGGGATAACGATAGGAGTTTAATAAGATTATGCACAGGACCAGAAACCATGACTGGTCCAATCTCTAACACTGACTTCCTATATGGCCTCAGGAAAGTGCCCTCCCCTCTCTGTCTCAGTTTCACTGTGTGTAAGATGCTTGTGACTATTCCTTAGCCACTTAACCTCACTTGGGTGTGGCAAGGATTACTGGCTACTCTAAGATTTGAGTAAGTACACCAGCACATCCATGCTACATATTCCTTCAAATGATGCAGGAAAAGCTGTAACAACCGCTTGGAAGCTTTCAATCCTGAGAGGGCTTTGGGTGTTTCAATCTCATCCAATTCATCCGATTTTCTCAACTCATCTAAAAGGTCTTAGCTCTCCCTAAGAACTCTGCACCTCTGAGAAACTGCAGCAGCTCTTAACTTGCTCTTTATGTACTGTAGCTGGAAAAAGTACTGAATGAGATCAGCTACATTGCAACACTGCACATGGGCATTTTTCATCTAGACATATCTTAATTACAACCCACCCTATCACATGGGAAAAGGCAAGTCAGAGCTAAAGAAGTAAGTGTTTGTTCTTGTAAATACCCAATTGTGCCATCAGAAGCTGTGGTTTTGAGTCTAGCACTATTAAAGACTATGGGTTAGAATTTCAGCTACTAGCAATAAGGATATTTCTCCTGCACAGAGCACAGGCATGTCCACAACATCCTGGCTGGGACAGTTCAAAAGCTAGGAAGCCCAAACTTCCATGCTTGTACTCCATCCTGAACAACCCCTCCATGGAAAATAAATCTGACAAGAAAGCAAAGGACAAGGAAAGACAAAGCGATAAACTAAGCTTCACGTTTCCTGGCTTACAGGACTTGTGTCAGAACTTGAGTCTTAAAGTGACCTTTGAAAGGGAAAAACTGATGCATGGGAGGACAGTGAATGTGCCTTACAGTTGCAGTATATAGTTAGACAATCTCTTCTTCTACAACCAGAAGTATCACACACTTTAACTGCAATATAGGGTCCTAAGTAGTACTGCAGCCGTTTAGGGAATGAAGGGCAAGATGACCAAATCCCTTACAGCATAAATCATTTCAGTGTGTAAAAGACAGTTTGTCCTGGGAAAGGGGTCTAAACTGAAGCACTGAGCCACACTTCAAGTGCTTGCCAAGCCTCAACTCTTACCTGAAAAAGTCGTGTGAAGATATCAAATTCAAACACTGAAATGTAGTCATTGCACGTCAAGTCGATCGTTGACTTCAGGGCCATGGCTTCCAGCCCTGAACTGATCGGATGCACTTCATGCAAGGCCTGACGGAAGCTTTTCCAAGGAACAATGGTCCTGGGGAAAACCAAGCCACCTGTAAATGTGATGCATCTCAAGACCACCACCATATACATACCTTATACACTTCTATTGCGAGTATGCACCTCATGATAAGGAAAGCGAAGAAAATCAGAATTAGCCACAAGAGATTTGTTCATATTGTGCAAGCACAGATTTCTTGTTACTGCAGTAAATTAGCAGCCAAAAGAACAACTTTCTCTGCACATGCAGAATGTTGGAAGTCCAGTTCTGCTTTCTCCTTTCCCTTTTTCTGCGCTCTGATCGTGTATGGACCTGTCTGTACCCTGGGCTGCATGAAACACTATCACTTGACAAGAGTTTCAGAATGTTGTGGCTGCTAGGGAAGGAGTTCACAGGAAGTCTTTTAGTAGAGGTCTATATAGTTCAAAAACAGGGAAAGAAAAGAAGCTTCAAAAGGAGGGATTAACTGGAGAAGGCAATCACAAGCCAAAACCAAGGCTCCTGTTTACAGGAATATTTTCCTTCTTTCAAAATACCAAGTGGAATACAAACATAGAGGGAACATGCCTACCTTCAGGCATGTTCCTCATGACTAAAGATATTATTGCTTTTTGTTCTGACAGCTACTAATTAAACTCTTTATGGGAAGCACCTGAAGTTACCTTAGTTAGAAAGCAGTAGCCAAATCCATTCGTTTTAATCCTCAAACATTGCTTTGGACACGTCTACAGTTCATTCAGTCATCTTTCAATAGACACCAACATGAAAACTGAGATTTCAACCGTTTGCACTTCACACTTTCTCCTCCATTCTAGCTTAGCAAAGCCATTATGCCAACTGACAGAAGTCCAGAGAAGCCAGAAGAAAGGTGACTAAGTGATTAGGCAAACTAATTGGAGGGAAGATGAAATGGCTTAGCTAAAGGACAACCAATATTGCGGGCATGGTAACCTTTGGGAGAAGAAAGCAGATCAGTTTGCATAGTTACTTACAAGTTAAGGAACTAAGGAGGGGAAAATTGAAGCTGAATAAGAGAGGGAAACTCTGTGACAATACCAGAGTTTCCTAGGGAAAGTGAGGAAAGATCCATCACCCGACACATTTAAAACCAGACAGAACAAGGAACTAAGAAATATAACGGAGGAACAATCCTGTACCTCACCCCAGAGAGTGGACCAAATGACTGTAGGTCTCTCCCATCATTCATTTGAACCTTACAAAGACTCTTCTGAGCAGCTTTTAAACCTGCACACTGCTGTGTGCAATTCTGTTCCCACAATTCTATTTTTAATCCCAGTTAGAAACTTACTTTTCACCAAAAGCCTTTCTCCAAAATTCGGCAGCATCTGCCTTGGTGATCCGGAACGTGTCTCCCTGGAAAAGGCCGCTTGGAAAAATACCTTTGAGCTCGGCCAGCATATGGCTGAATATCAGGGATAACTTCGTCAGGTTACGCCTACAAAGGAGCACAAAAAAACCAAAGGTCTCTTGTAGAAAAGACAGATGTGGTTTAGCACTGAACAAAATAGAAACGGTGCCTACTGCTATCCAAGCATCCCAGCCTAGAAAACTCCTCTTGCTTGGGAGCGTGTTTACCCAGCATTCAGAACACATCCACCACAATGTACTTACCAGCAACGTCT
>JAOSLQ010039919.1:0-17190 GCA_025629905.1 Lorius lory | reverse complement strand
TCTGCTTTCGCAGTTTGTTATACCGTTGGAGTGCTACAGGAATTCCTCACCTTCTGTTTTTAGGAGGGTTTATACAGCATTTCTTAAGCTATACAGGATGCCTGTGTCGGGAAAACTAAGCTGCATTAGAACAGCAAAGTAATGGCTTCCTATGTGCTCACAATTGCATCGATGAAGATCACTGGTTAGGACCTAGAATGTATAGATACACAAAGAGCAGTACAGAACCAGGCTGTTGCCTGTTTGTGCATCTCCCCGCCCTCATGTATGTGAAGTAGTTCAAGGCTGTGTATTCCTCTTCCCATGAGCAGATAACCAACTGTGCAGTTAGAAGGAAGGCTCGGATTCCTAGGCACAGCCACTGGCTAATGCTATAGAGAAGACCCAGTGCAAACTCACAGCCCAGCTCCCTCCCTTCCCGCAGAGGTAGGTTCCCACCATGTCCCTGCAGTGCCTCTGGCTGACAACCAGTACAAAAGCTGCACATCAGAGGTTCCAGCTGCAGAGCTTGCTCCTCAGGCTGGCTGCTGAAAGTCCTCACTTCCATAAACCGGCAGAAGAGATGACAGGTTACAGCAGTGCAAGGGAACAAAGCAAACACTGTGGATTATGAATCAGTCACAACGTGGGAACAGAGAGATTGCTTTCTCCTAAGTTGATAAAAATGGAGGCTTTGTTACACTAACATGGAAGTCATTGGTAAGAATTACATTCCCACTAGTTCCTTGAAGGGTCAGCATGCAATATTTGTGTGCCACCTTAGGAGGTAACGTGGCATCTCACAGCAATCCATTAATGCCAAGTGACTACAAAGTCAGCAACCCTAACACTGTTTAGTTATACGGCACTCTTAACATGCTTGAAACGAATGCAATATTTGGTAGGTGGAAGAGAAGTCATTTTAGGCATATACTCTTCCTATTGCTGCCCAGCAGTGTGACAGCCAAGCACCCTAACCCATTTCTGACCCTCAAACAAGCTGCTAAGTGGACAAGTGCATGGTTTAAAGTAACGGTTAGCACTGCAAGGTGAGGAGGTATCTTCCTGTGTCAAGTTGCTTATGGCTTCTGCCTTAGAGCCTTCTCCCTTCGCCAAGTTTCAGGAAGTGCTTGCACTCAGCTGAGCATGTCACTTCAGCGAGAGAAGAATGAACTTGTACAGGCTGGAAGGGGGATAAACAAATCATTTTACACAGACACACAATGAGGGACTCTGTTTCCAAGCAAGTTTCCATTAACTGAACATTTTCAGTTCAGTTACAAATATTCGGCTGTATCTTAAACCAACAACAGCAAAAGCACAGAAAGGGAATGTTTAATGTCAGGAACCAGCTTTTACATCCAGCGACCAGTTACCAATCCTGTGCCAAAAGGACATCTCCTTTCAAGAGTGCACTCCTTTATCTCAATCAGGCAAGTTACACAACTGGAAGTGAATACAGACCAAGTACGTGCTTGCAAGGACAGCGAACATCTTTACTGGCATATCAAAGCTCAGTGATTGTATTTTAGTTTTAGCAATATCAGCACTGGTCCTCCTCCCCTTTGCTTCAACTAAAGGCAAGGAAGTATTCTCCTAGAAAGAGAGCATACTATTTTCAAGGAACACTGAAGTGACTTAGACCAGAGATTCCCAAACATTTTTGGCCACAGAACTCCAGCAATTTCCCATGATGACTCTCTTTCAGACTTTAGCTGAACACACTAATGGACACAGACACTGTTACCAAGAGCTGCATTCGAGCTATGGTAATCGCAGTTTGGGAATCACTGATTTAAGCACCTAAATCCCACTGGATTTAAACACCTGTCATTTAAGCACTCTTGAAAACATCACCCAGGGACCACAGGCCGTATCAGTTGGCTCTTCTCGCTGTTTGGAACCGAGCTGAAGGTAACACCTGCACCAGCTTCAAACGCAGAACTACAGCATGTTTGTGTTCAGTGGTTAACATCCACGCAGAGCAACTGCTTCAGTTTAGGTGGGATTTCACATCCTTGCCAGTGCTTTCGCACATGCACGCAGAGTATTATTGTTAGACAGTGAAACAAGGAAGGACAGAAAAGGTGAAAGCTCAGAAAGCCAAATATTTTCCTAACAGACATCTGCAGTTCCTTCCACACACACCGTGTTAACAGAACAGCTTCTTCAACAACCCAGAAGCATCACCAGAGCCTGTACAGCTGCAGTTACAGTCGTCTGTAAAACTGCACTGCCTTGACAGTGACAGGCCTCCAAAAAGCGCCCGTTTTGGGGAACAAAAACCAGCATGAAGCAAGACTCTTCCTTCGGTTACCCCGTGCTTATCAATCAGCTGGCTCCCCAAGGCCAGGTCCGCAGGCATGTTCCTTCCTGCTCCCTCCTCCGTGCCCCCTCCGCTGTGGTTGTGCTACTTCCTTCCTGTTTCAGGCCTGCCTTTGCTCCGCGCATCTTAGCGGAAGCCAAAAGGTCGAGCAGGCTCTTCCATTTGCACCAGTTCTGGCCCCCAGCTGGGGGTTCTGGTGCTGCTGCCTCCCCCAGACCTAGAGCACGTTTTGCTTTTCCAGCTTCCTGTTGGCTGGACAAAAGCCTTTTTCCAGGCTCAGTCTCGCAAAGCCATTAAGGGCAGAGGACAGCTTAAATCAGTGCTGCCTCTTCCAGCTACATTGACACCATGAGTTAAATTCACGGTACAAAGCCATACAACACCTAATGTGCTTCATGACTAAAGCACCTTTCTCACCTCAAGGCAATGCTAATGTAGTCCTAACACTTCTGCCACTACCAGGAAGAATTCAGTCATTTTCCTCCACTATTTCCCAACTGTTTCCCAGCTAAGACTGTGATGGTGTAATTCTGCTCCTCACACACAGCAGGGAGACTGCTCCACTGGCTGATATAGTCACAATATTGTGCTCACATGCCATCATTTGACATGCACACACTGTCATGTCGGTACAGCTCGTGCTGTTGAAAGCGTGCTACATACAAACACTGTTGTGCAGGGGAATTCAGAGCTGGAGCAAAAGGCTTCATCTCTCCTCAGTTAATGTGCACATTTGGGATCTATGGCCAGATTTTCACAGGGGTTTTCGTATTTGCGCTGCCACTGACTTCAGTTGCACTTGGGAGCGCTGGATTTACACCAGTAATGTTCAGCTAAGAGCAGGCTGCACAGCCACACCTTCACCTTGGCCCCAAAACAGAATCAAGCTCAAACTGACTTCATTTCCACACACTTCAGAGAAAAGGCTTTATTTTATCAAATCAGCACCAAAGTGGCCAAGATTTCCCTCTTGAACCTTCACTGCTGATGTGTAAAATGAATTAAAATCACAGGACCTCAGTCACTGTCAAATCGTTCTGCTCAAAACTCAAGAGAAAGCTCTTCTCTACACATCAACTTGGCTGTTTCAAGAGGCATGACCCCAAAATGCAGCTCACAGTAAGAAATGCAATGTCTATGCATTCTGTGAACTTCTAATCCCTTATCATGTGCTCATGATTGCAAAATATTATCCCCTTACTAAGTACTACTGCAAGAACCATAGGTTTTGGGTCTTGCAAGCAGCCAAATGTTGTAACTCTTTTACCTCTTACAACTGGATATTGTCAAGATTTAAGAGCTAAAACACCAACCAAACCCCTCCTAATCAGCTCTTTTCACAAGTCTCCAACAAGTAAAATGTACCTTTTGGAAACCACAAAGGTGCGAGGCTATCACACAACACAGCTGTTCCTAAATGTGCACCAGACGTGAGCATTTAGACCCAATTTCAGTAGATAGGTGACTGAGCCTGGTTCCAAGAACTGCATCTAATATGCTACTGCCACACCAGCAAGAACTTCTCTGCATGCTCTTCATGTTAACAGAAACAGCCTATGCGTATAAGCCGTAAGTGGAAACGCTTGAAGTGATCCCAAGATGCCTTTTCTAACTCAGAGACAGCTTCAGTCCTCTCCACACACAGTAATCAGTGTTAAAAATAGAAGCAGCGGAACTACTTTCAACACAACTTGCAACACAGGAAGTGAATGCAATTCCATTTAACTATTACTGGCCCAACAGAAGTCACCTTACAAAGTTATGCTGGGCCACTGCTCCAACACTTCCAGGACCACTAATAGAGCAGACTAACAGCAAACCCAACAATTCAGAGTCAGCAGATTAATTGCTTGTACTATAAAACCTGACAGCTAAAGCTACACTGATTTGGTAGATTAGCTCATCCCGGTACCCTTAGGAAAAAAGGAAACTAACACGCAACATGTTTATCACCTCTTGTTCATACAAGATTCAGCTCCAGAAACACTTCTCCATTTCAAGAACTATGGGCTTCATGGTTTCGTTTCTTGTAGAGCTATAAAACCAGTTGCTAACTGTGCATCTTCAAGACTTTGCTTACTGAAACAGCAAAATGGGAATGGGCACACATAAACCACACGAGTAGATACTTCTGTCATTCCCAGGTCTAATCCCAGCTCCAGCAGCAGGCTGGAATAACCTGAATGCACTATTGCCTCCTCTGCAGTGGAGCTGGTCTGTATTAGTGGATGCCACGGATGCCAGTGTGCCTGGCTAAGGATGTCAGCTCATGCGCAGAACACCCATCTAACTGCACCTGGAAACTAGACTTCAGAAGACATTGTGCCTATGCTGGTCCCCATGAACTGCAGTAGTTGACTAGTATTATATATAGTATTCCTTCCCATTCTAAATAGTTTTAATGGTACCAGTTGAAGCTTTAAAGAAGCAAGAAACACTATCGACTAATTCCTATAGCAGTGCTTTAGATATTACAAGACAGAGCTATTACATGAAACATATGTTTCCTTACAGACTTCCAAATCCCGGCACTTTTCAACTAACATATATATGTATTTAAACACCTTGAGTTCTGCAAGTAGAGAATGCCAATCAGTTCAAAGTGTCATGCAAAACACACCAGCAAATTTTGGTATACCTGTATGGTTATGCACAAGGATGTGACCGATCTGAAGTAGGGAGGACAAGAGTCCAGTATGCCGAGCAGGAACACCAAGCCCACTGACCCCTTAGAGGATCTGGATTTATTATTCTAGGCACACATGCTAGTGTTGTATTTTTAACAAGCTAGATCCCTTTCAAAGTTAAGAGGCTAAAAATCCACTTATTTTTCTGGATTTAAACAGTATGGAAATACAACACATAGCATCTCAGCCCTTAATACACAAGCCAAGCACCCAAGAAACAGGCTACAGTTGCCAAGTAGCAGCAACGCAGTTTTGCCAGCATGAAGAAACCTAACCACGCTTCAAATTGTAATTACTGCATCCTAAATAACATGCTTGCACTTCCATCCGCATCATCAAGCCCTCAGAGTTAGCCTTCCATAAAACTCGATGATGTTATAGGCTCCAAGGACAAGGAATAAAGCAATTTTCCTTCCTGATTATGCAACAGTTTGAAAGCTTACATTTGTCCATAAGTTGATTTTCAAGACTGTGATCAATTTTTGTCAGAAAGAAAACTAAACTAAATGCAAGCTTATGCCAGCTATGCCAAGTGTTACTTAAGTTCCACAACTATCACCTAAACTAGCAATTTAAAGCCAAATTAGAAAGAAATAGCACGTTTGGACCTCCAACAACATTTAAATGATAATGGATTTCTTCTCGGGCAATAAGCAGTTAGTTAGTGTTCATATGCTGAAGCCTGGCAAGGAAACCTTTCTTGTGGGCTGCTTTGGAGCCTGTGCTTTTCTTTAAGATGTTCTAATTTAAATGCAGATGTAGACTTCTTCACACTAGTGGGTTTTGTTACCAAAAAAACCCCAGTCTTAGCTGTAGTAGAAGGAAGTGACAGAAAGAGGACTCACACACTACGCACCGCTCGAGTTCCACATTTTATACCACCTCTTTTTCACTGCACAGCAATACGTGCAAGCACTCTGAAATACGAAATTAGAGCACTCACACCCTCCCCCCAAAGGGCTTCACTGGTTCATGGCTTAGCACAAGTGCTTTCCAACTTTTTCCTCTTTAAAATCCAACCTCCCCCCCCCTCCCCAAGTCATTCTTCATGCGTTTCCTCTCCCTTTAGAGCACGCTCATTTCCAGGAGACATTAAATATTGGTAGCTTTTTCCTGTGCAAATTAGTAAGTCTTCACTTTGGAGCTAGAGAAGAATATGAAATCCTGCTGAGCCAGCATCCCATAAGGCTCCCGTCACAAAGACAGTTAAATACGGACTAGCTTCCCAAAGCTTTTTGTCAACTTCATGTCCTATGGAGAGGCTTTATGATATTCCCCACATTCTCCACCTAACCCCATTCTCTTCTATAGATAGGTTAGCTTTGTTAACTCGTTTTGTTAACAGTTTGTTTTCCAAAGTATGCAAGCTGAACTAGTACAATAACTTGTGTTATTTCTTAAACATCCACTCCACATCCTGAGTAATTACTTCTTCTCAGCCTTTCACCTAACCCCTACCCTCTGGCTTACAGAGCTGCATTCTAATGTGGAAACAGTTGCAATGGCTTGATTTGATTTAGAAAATCATTTTCCCTCGTAATAGACTGGTTTCACATAATCAGTAAATTTGATTCATTGGACAAAAACGGGTCTCTTCAGCCTAATTCATCCTTTTCTATGTAACAGATAATTCCTATCCCTGTTTACTGATCAGCAAGCTAGTCTTCTGTCCCGCCATGTGAAGAATATTTACACAAGTGCAAAAAAGCTGCTGCAATAAGTAATTTATGAAGTGGGGAAAGCTGACAAATGACAGCTCCTCTGTGCAAGTAAGAGGTCTGGAGGAGTAAAAGCTTTCTGCAATAGAAACAAGAACTATTCCAGCATAACCACTGTGCCTCTAAATTAAACTGTAATCAAGAGCTGAAGCAAGTTCAGCATGCTCAGAGCAGTCATGGCATTAGCATTAATGGCACCATCAATCAATGGAAGCATCACACTGCAGGAAAAACAATATGTGTGTTTAACCAGTTTTTGTTATCACGGGTTAAAAAGTAAACTCAAGAAATTCACCATGTTTACAGGGTCAGAGAAGTCACATATTTACCACTGCAGCAGCACAGCAGGCTACGCAGTGCTAAACAGGTGTAGCTTTCTGCTCTGCATAGAGACCTGCTGAGGATCCTGTAGAGGATTTCTTTTATTGCACTGTTTCAGCTATAAGGGCTACAAACTTGACCTTTGGGTGGGTCTTTGTTTTGCTTTTAAATCTTGAGGTGATGAGTCTTAAAATACCTTTTGCATTAGAAAGCACTGTGGATCTGTTAAAGAACAGGAAACAACAGCTTTGGGTAAGTGGATAGCCTCAATACCTGCTTATTACTGCAGCAAAGCCAACTAATTATTGACTAACTTAGCTTTACCTTACTGCAAGCCTATGACAATATCCAGAATTATTAACTCTTCAAATACTATTTGATTCCAGTATCGAGGCCTGCAGATGTTATCACTGTGTTTTACCAGGTCCTCAAATATATAATTTGTTTTTATAGACCTATATATTAGCAAGGATAATCCACGTAAGCTCCTAAGGTGCTAAAACTCAGAAAAGCAATGTATATTCACTATAAAACCCACAGCTTACTCAGAAGTCACCAAGTCAAAGCTGATGTACTTGCTAAAACTCAGCCTGTAAACAGTAACTAGAAGTTATTGTGGGTACTTATGAGTCAGGAAGTGCATACATAGCTTAAAAAGCACACTCGACAGCATTAACTTTTAAATAGACATGGAAGTGACTTAGAGCAGAATTCAAACAGCATCTTTAAAGCTCTCCTAATAAAATAAGCAAGTTCTCTTCACAAAAATAGCAGTATGAGTTCATGCAAGAGTGACGATTTCAGCTGAACATCTATACATCAGCGTTATGGAGACAAAACAGCCGTTACAGTCCTAAGAAGAGGAAGCCATTGACTGTTTGCGTGTTCATAGCATGGGATATCAGTTAGCCACAACAGAAGGATGCTTGCAGCACCCTGATGGTTAAGGTATGACGCAGGAGACCTACATTCACTTTTACCAGCCTTATGACTGCAACTAGTTAAAAACTGAAGGAACAAACATTCACCCACATCCACAAGCACAGTGAAGGCTCACACAAGCTTTTTCTCACCTTGTTCACAGCACCTTTACTCCTCTACTGTATTTTGAAAGTCAGAGAATAAACTGCCTGCCTTACAGCAAACACCAAATAGCACACAGATTATACTACTACACACTCTATACAGGCAGACTGCTCAACCCTTGATGACACATCTTGCAGCTCAAGCAGCTACAAGACATGGTGCTCCCAGCAGCTGTGCCTCAGTCCACCTTGGATGGACACATTGGAGAACCTCTCAAAAGTTTGAGAGGAAATACGCAACGAGCAATATAGAAATAATAAATATAGAAGAATAAGTATAATAGTATAATAAATATAGAAATAATGACTATAGAATAATAGAATAAATATAGAAATAATGACTATAGAATAATATGTATCATAAATAGAAATATAATAAATATAGAAATCATAAATGCAGAATTTGTCAAGTGAGCAAGACAATTCTAATCCTACAGTCTAAAAGAGACTTCAGTCATTTCTAGTTACTGGTCTGTCTGGCATTTGCATAGCTAGTGTGAAAGCTGCGCAGGTGTTTGCTACTAGCAAAGTAGAGCATCTGCTCTACATCAGCAGACATTTCGGAGGAAAATAAGAGCACAGACAACAGGAAACAAAGTGACTGCTAAATCTGGAGGAAAGGAAGAAGGAAGCTTCAAGGACAACAGGAAAAAAAGGTCAGGAAAAGTCAAGACAAAGCAATACTTCAGTACACCAGGCTACATTTTTAAAGGCATGGCTTCAGAACACTGCAGACTAACATTGGCCACACCTTGCAGGAGATCAAGAGCAAACCAGATTGTTTCATATATACATACACTCCCATGAGTACATGTTCAGGGAATACCAGGTTCGGGTGACATTTGTTTGCTTTACAGTGTGCCCACAATCCTCGAGAAAGATTGTTTCTATATCTGAAGCGTCTCACACACTTGGAATATGTGAAGTCATTGATTCTTACAAAAGGGAAAAAAACCCTGTTTTTCTTCAATTCCTGACAAGGTGAGAGGTTTTTCTGAATTTATTCACCTTAAATTATTACATACACTTTAAATCTAGCAACGATCCATTTAACTAAATGTCAGGTGAAACAAACTGCACTTAAAGTGATCAGGCCCCAAAAGCTTACACAACCCCAGAGTCTGATCCTGGAAGTATGGAATTGAACAGAATGCCCAGCTGAAGCAAAACGGCCATTCTTTGTGCAGGTATCTCTTAAACTGGTATTGGAATCATATACACTGACTGCTCCAACCACTTCCTTTTCTATTTGTCTATATGACAAATGAGGGAATTAAGAAAGTTAAGATGCTCGCTATCAGCACCCAGAAACGGCTGTCTGGTATTTCCCCTTCATGACAAACCAGTAACTGCTGCTTCCTGGGCTGAGTGGAAAGCAAACGAAGATCTACTGAAACTAGCCAGAATGTGATTCTGCTTTTACTCTGATATTTACAAGTCTCACCACAGTTGCTTCCCTGGTAAGCTGTTTATTCATAAATGGTGCAATTAGCAGTTCCCCAAAGGCTCCCATCACTGCTGTGAGAAAGCAAGCCTCTATTGGAATTCTGTTTCTGAAGTTCCTATCTATTGATTTGGATTTCACCCATCCCCTTTTATCAATTAGTTTGACTATAAACTGACTAGGATGATTAACTCTTTGGAATCCTTTCTCTTTGCTTCTCTCTGAAAAGAACAAGAGACTGGAAGCAAGATGTTGGACTTAGGACTGACGTAGCTATCACTTAATTACTCATGAGATGTTCACAACATACATACAGTTAATCAGAACAAATATCACAGATACATTCCAAAGGGTTTTATATACCATTTCAGCCTACTTTGGGAGGCAACAGGAAATGTTCTGGAAAGTAACACCACTTCTATTACTTTGGGGCAACACACAAAACCATTTTCAAGACAAATTCTACTTGAAATAACTTAAGAGCAACCTGCTGCTCTGCAAAAATCATAGATATTGGAAATCATTTCTCGCCATTACCTAGGCTGAGAGTTCTCCTCATACATCCGCTCTTTCCCTTCCTTGAAAAGGCTGATGGTCTGCTTGGTTTTCTTCATCAAGTTCTCCATGAACACACGGAAATACTCGTTTTCTCCCAGGGTCTCCATCTTCCCCTCATAGCGCGACAGGATGGTGCGGAGATGCTGGTAGGTGTCAGGCAGCAGATCTAGGATATAGGGTGGGCTGTTCTTCAACGCCAGTTTTGGGTTCTGACACAAACGCACCACCTACGGTTGATGAAGAAAAACCCATTTTGAAAACTTAAGAATAGGAAGCAGTGATCAGATACTGAAACACAATTCAGTGTTACAAACACAATACACTGAAATGTTCACTCGCAACAAGCTCTATTTGTTGTGGATAATAACAACCACCAAGAAAGAACTAACTCAAAGGAATTTCTTCTGTGCTAGAATGAGAAATAAGCTGCAGCATAGCAGATGTGGTAAGAGAAGTCTGGGTAAAAGTTTAGCTTACAAGAGCAGTTATGCATCACCGCATGTTATGCGGTTAGAAGCATACTTAGAACATCAGTACAACTGTTAGAACATCAGTTATGCTTCTAACTTCTGTCAGATGAATTTCAGGGCAAATCCAGATTCTTCACAGTGATTTCTGTGGGTTTGTTTGGTTTTATTTTTCTAATAACATATCCACAGTGACACTAGTAATTAGATTAAAGGGTTATGAAATGACCTCAACCTGTCTTCCGCTTGGCATACAACTGAACATCTCACTTTGCCTCCTTCCAAGCCACATGTGCTCTATTTATATATTAGCAGCAAGATCACATATTCTCAAGGCTAAGAACTTGAATCTATTAACCCACATTTTGTGCGTTCTACAGTGAATTTATGGGATCATTTACAAAATAATTTCAGGCACTTACTTTTGCACTACTTAGTTAAGGCCTAAGTAACAAATAGCATATTCCTGTTCAGGAGTCACAAGCAATGCAATAGTTCTACCTGTACACACCCACATCAGGATGCAAGCTGAACTGAATACAAGTCTTTAACATACAGGAACAGAGAGTTTATATGCCAGAAGCTCATGATAGTAAGTTTATGTCATAGGGGAGGATAAAGGAAGTCACTTCACCATCCACCATAGTCAAAATTTTCCATTATCTAGACTGGGAGAATGATAGAGATAACAGCAAAGTCAGTGGTCACTTTCAGTTATAACAAGGGCTGAAACTCTGGAGCTGCAAGGCCAGTATCAGATGGAGTTCACAAGCAGAGAACCAGCAGCTGGTATAGTCTTACTGCACACGAATGAGGTCTAAACTAACGACACTGCAAGGTCCAAGGGCATTGAAGGTATCAGTGTGGTACTGCAAAATGCAAAGCTTAAGGGAAGTGGATAACAAAAAGTGAAAGAACCATCTAATGTCCTTTTGCAGTACATCATTTCCACAACATGTTGTGAAACCTTCAAGAGGAATTGAAATACCTACTTCCCTCAAACACTTACATGCTGATGGCAAACAAAGTAATTTATTCTGAAACAGTGCTTTAGCATTTAACTTTGCCATTCAGGGTATATGCAAAAAGCAACCTTGTCAAGTGACATCTCCAATTATGTCTGACTTACAGTGGTGCTTCTAATAAGAGCTCACTGAGAAAGATTCAATCTCAGTGCAGAGAAAGTGGATCAAAAGTCAAAGAGAAAAATCTGACTGCCATTAAAAGAATGACGTGCCTAAAAAAGCCTCTGCAAGAACACATGGAAAACTCCTGCCACAGTTTTCCTCCCATTTTGAAGAGGCTGCCATGGTCTAGATAAGGAGATGGATGGTCAGACAACTGACTTACCCGGTTCATTCTGACACCTGAACTCCTGTGAACACTGTACAACAAACAGCATCAACAGATTGAGTCAACGCACTTGTCCCTTGAATAGAACTTGCTTCACCACGCAGCATGAATAGGTTCTAAATATGCTCCTCAGACACAGCTGAGTTGTGCTGTGAACAGCAAAACCTTGTTTTCAGAAAGATTTATTTCTCCTTTTTTTTCCAAGAGAAACCGGTTATTACACATTTTAAACCCTTAACAAAAACGCAGTCTGCTCTGATGAAGCAGCCACATTAAGCGAGCAGACACGTCACAGTATGTACTTCTCCCTGTCATCTCTAATAGGAAACAGTTTGGCTGTTACCCCTTGAAAATACCCAGCTACAGAAGCAGCAGACCCACTGTGTTGCTGTCATGTAACAAACCAGTAGCAATGAGGAAAAACATCCCCACAGCAGGAGCAACTTCCACATCCTCATAGCCTCTATAGAAATGTTTCCCAAGTGATTTGCAAAGATACCTCAAAGACTTAACAGAAAGGCCAAAACTGCTGTGATTTTATTATCAAACGAGCTGCTTTATTTACCGTCAAGGCCAAAATCTGCTCAGAGAAGCATTTAAATAAAGCTATGGAAGTAGAAACTGCTGCCTCTTGAGCAGACATGGTAATTTCATAACAGGAGCAACAAACCCAGTTGCATTCTGCTCGTTTCTCAAAGTGTGCACTTGCAGCATCGTGACAACGTCCAAAGGAATGTTCCCAGCCCTGGGAACAGCTGCCCCTCAGCGAGCTACCCTGCCTCGCACAGGGACCAGCAACGTGGAAGGGAATTGAGCAAAGAGCAGCAAGTATTTTCAGTTAGGTGGGATGGTAACACACGCAAGCAAGCCGTGTTTTTAAGATACCACCCAAACTCATCCACGTTCGCCTGGCTTACACTTTATTTGCTCAGGAACAGGCCTTTTATGGAGATATTCTTTTGGTTTTTAGAAACACCAATAAAGCATTTCAAAGTCAGCACAAAGAGACTGTGAAGAAGCCTAAAATTGACTGATTTTCATTTTCCAGCCTCAAGAGAAGAAAATAATAGAAACAAACCGTTTCCTCCCTCAGTTTTGAGGCAGGAATCTGTTCTCTCCTCACTCGAGGAAAAAAGTCTCAAGCAGATTTTCTAGGCCTGGAACTGAGTCTTTTCCCTCAAGACTCTTCAGCTTGCCTTGACTTGTCTCTGGATGTAAAACATTCCCCTTCAGCACTGCTTCGCTAGGCTTGCACAAATAAAGGAACTGGGTAACCAGTGTAGGGAAGCAGTGACACTAGATAAGAAAGCACTGTCACAGGCACAATATATACATAACCTGAGAAAACACAGCAAGAACCAGCTTATCTAAACACTGCAGTCCAGTGATGCAGCTGGATTAGGTGCATGTTAGTAGAAGCAAGAAAGAAGCACTCGAGAAAGAACAAGATACCTAAGCAAATGCACTCATTTAACAATATCCAGTATCTGTTAGGAAGGGCAGAGAATGCAGCTTAACAAACCTATCCAAATTGTCACTCCAACACATCCTGAATCGCCCTCTCTCAGCTTCCTGTCTGCCCATCCCATCCTCTTTCCCCATTTTGCTCATCCCCAGCCTTGGACATGAAAAGGCTGGTGCTCGCCTGCTTGCTGCAGCCATTGGTACAGCACCCTGCTTCTTCTTCAGGCAGAAAGTCCCCAGCACAGACATCACTTACCTGCTTGCCTCAGACAGGGGAGGGTGTTTAACTAACAGGCCCCCAATGTGCTTCTGTGCCAGATGACCATTCTCCCCTTCCAGCTCAGACGCCTTCTTCAGCACAGTTCTGAAAAGCCATAGTCTTTTCCTTCTTTTAAGAACTAAATAAGTACCTTCTTTACTAAAATCACATCCCATTTCAAGCCAGCAGCAAAAAGAAAACCTACTCAAAGGTCTCTTATCTCCTGCTGAATTTGCATTTGGCCTCTCCTCTCCTTACAGTGAAGGTGACCTACAGTGGCATTTCTCCATACTAGTTTTAGAAACTGAATGGTATCAGTAAGCTGTTTGGAGAAGCTTTATCTCAAAGCTTGTCTTCCTCCTCCATGTCTTGCTGCATGTACTCTTACCACTTCTCTGCTACATCCTTTATACCTCATCCTGAGTGGCTCACAACTACAGCACCAATCCTTCAAATAGAATCCACAGCAATGAACTCAAGAGGTTTGCATTACCTGCTGCCCAGATCACATTCATAAGAACCGATTTGTAATTTCATCCTTTTGTGTAAGAAACAGGAATTGTTTTCACCAGCCAATACATTGTATGTTTCATACACTAAACACTGTTTTATTTGCTAAACACAACGAGGAGATGAGTTTATTATGAGCATAATAAAACCAAACTAACAGCAGTTCCTCCCACCAGAACTAATCTATACTCTTGACTAGGTTCAGGACACTGCAAGTAAATAGCTATGCTGCTGTTCGTCACTGCAGGCTCACAAGATACTTGACAATGCATTCAGCTTCCAAAGACATACTTAACCCCTATTCCATAGATAAGCACAAAAACATCACGGAAGGTGAACAATCTGCTGCATGGTGATGAAAAGGGCTACCTGATGTCCACGCTCTCTGTGTGTCCACATGCAGCTGTGGGAGGAACAGTCAGGACTGACAAAGATTAGAACCTGAAGCAAAAGGAATCCATGTCAGGCAGCTTATGGAGAACATTATGGGGAAAATATTTGGACAAGAATCAACTTGCATAGGAAATTCATCAGTCACATCTGAAAACAGAGAAGCACGAATGCTTTGACAGCACCAGCTGATTATGCAGACTTAACAAATCAGGTCATGAATGCAGTGTATTTACATAGATACAGCTCTGAAAGGCAAACACATCATCTATTAAACATGCTTCTTTGGTTTGCACCTGTAATTTCATTTCTTGGCCCAGAAAACTAACCCATTTTCAACACTTCCCATACGTTTAGCCTTTCTCGCCACTGGTTTCACAAGGACTATGTCTGCCTGGCGAGCTGCTACACTACTAAAAAGATGTTTAATTCAGATGCGTGCATGAGTACAACCAAAGTCTAATTGAAATCTGGAAGGCTTTTCACAGCCAGATCTTTCCTCTTGTACAAATCAGACTGAACAACTCACTCTTTAAGCCTTTAAAAATTAAGCCTACACATCAACGTTTTCAGATGCTGCCCCGCCAGGCCACATTTAAAAGAGTTTTCTTTGACTTGTGACAAATACAACAGCAGCCTTGGTTTTTCTGTCAGTGATACGGTGGAGAGGGTATACAGCCAAAGACTGGCTGTGCATATCTAAAGCTGTGAAAGTACCCCCCCCCCCACGCACATTAAAGCATCCTGCTGCAATTCGAAATGTCAAGGTAAGGAAAAGGCTGTTTTCAGGCCAACCTTTTCCTTTGACCAGACCAGGTTATGAGGTCAAACACAGGTTGACATTCACATCCATACTGCATGCACAAGAAGGAAGATGTGTACTCTTACAAGTTGTACCTGCAAGTTAAACTTGAGGATCACGTTTCAATGCTCAAACTACCTTTCCCACAGTAGCAGTTATGCTTGCCCTCAATGTTTGTAAGAGAGCCACTGGCACCTCTCTAAAGACTTTCTTCTTTGTCCCAGTCTCTCTCTGTAGAAGGTGATCAAAGCTCATCACAAGCACAGCAAGGCACAACTATAAACCATGTCTTTTGTTGAGCCAGCCAACACAAAGTGATTTCTTGGCATGAATGTGATTTAGTATGTCCTTAAAAACATCACCTGCTCTGCCTGCTTCGGGATTTACTGCAGGACATTCAGATGCTGCATGGATAAGCAACGCAGGGAAAAGAGAAAGAAAAGTTGAAATGCATAAGCCTGCAGGGCACTGGGATGAAGGGTGCCCATCAGCCCTGCTTGCTCTGCTCCCAGAGGGGAAGAAGGCAGCAAGGTGACACTCCCCAAGGACTGGAAGCATCTTTGCCAATGCTTTTACTCTGCACTACTATTAGGGCCCTGAACCCAGCATTATAGAATGCACTGCATGTTTTAGACTCATTCCTCAGGGCTGAACAGTAGTAACATGAAAGGATCAATCAAAATGCTTCTTAGTGACCCCAGAGTATAGTGCCCTGCATAAAGGTGTAGGGCTGCAAGATGGCCTTTCCAATCCCTGCACCACAGGTTCTCATTTTTAATGTTAGATTTCCTACCCATTTATCTTTGCATAACTACATGCATTCATTATTCAGACTTTTATGGGGTTTTTTATCAGGGTCCCAGGAAAAGGTTTTGTGCTGAGCTCAGTAACATGGCCCCACTGATTCAGAATAACCTGAACCGCCACAAAGCAGCTGTTCAGTTTCAATATGCAGTACCCACACAGCAGGCTCTGCCACAGGCCAAAGCTCACCTTCAGACAAACAAATCCTAGATTCCTCCCTCGTGCAGTTATACCCAGGTAGGAATTCCTACTGCTGCCGCCACCAGGATGCACCTGCAGCTCCCTACCACACCTCGCCCATATGAGAATACAGTGCTACAAACCCCTGATCCTCTTGAGCAGGTCTGCATCCTCCATCCCAAACCTTCCCCTCTCTTCCCAGCCTGCTCCCTTCCACAGCCCTGCGTGCAGCTCATCCCTTACAGAGCTGCTCTTCGCTGTCCACACCTTCCGATCTCCACATCCCACTCCCATCCCGCTTCCGGCCTCTCTTCCACCGCATACCTGTCCACCAGCTCCCACATCCTCCCCTGCCCAAAGCACTGCACCCATTCCTGCGCCCATACAGCTCCCACCACACACAAACGCTTCACTCTACCCCCAATTCAACCCTGCAAACCCCTGCAGTTCCAGGCTTACCTCAGCCCCCCGATCCTGCCCAACCTCTCCAGGACAGCCCTACCCTAATCCCAACCCACCTCCTCAGCCCAAAGCCCTTCGCCTCAGCGCTACCTCAATCAAGTCCCGTTTCCGCCCCAGCCCGACCACCCGGAGCCGCCCCACGGCCCGACACCCCCTCCGGGCCCACCTTGTCCATGAGCTTCCAGCACTCATTAGACACAAATAGGATTGATTTCTCATCCTTTGTTTCCTATTTGTTTTGAAACCCGTATTGTAAAATGAGTCTTATTTTAAAACTAGCGGCCACCCACGACTTCGTACGCGTGGAGTTTGTTTTTTAGTTTAGCTTCAGTAATGTGGGTGGAAATTGCTTGTCATGTTGATCAACTTTTCCGAGGGCCG
>JAOSLQ010039918.1:10925-21464 GCA_025629905.1 Lorius lory | reverse complement strand
TCAGCACCCTCCCAGGGAAGAGCTTCTGCCTAAGAGCTCATCTCAGTCTCCCCTCGGGCAGGTTAAAGCCATTCCCCCTTCTATCCTCACATTCCCTTGTAAGGAGTTCCTCTCCAGCTTTCTTGTTGGCCCCTTTAGATACTGGAAGGCTTTTCATTTTATCAAAGCCATGGAGATGTGACAATGGAGCAGAAATGAAAGCTGGTGTCTGTCTTCAGGCTGGGCTTTTTTTTCTTGGGATGTGTGGATGGAGGTCGTTACATATTACTGGAGACCTCCTTTTTTCACCAGTCATTGTGTTGGGGCTTTCTAGATAGTATCTTTCACTGTCAAGGAAGTTTGTGCTGAGCAATAGAAGTTCTGCTGCTACTGCAATGATTCTGCTTTCCTCCTCACCTCTAAGCTGGGCAGAAAGACTGAGTCAAACTTAACTGGTATGACCAGACGAGCTGGCTTGTGCCTGAGGATGTCCAGTTACTCAGCTGCCTCTCTCCCGTGAGCTACCAGTGCTCTTTGCTAATGCCACCCTTAGACTATACCGTGACTGGGAGCCTCCTTGAAGGTGGAACTTCCTCCACACAGTGGGTGAGGAGCTGACAGTAAATATCCCTGCAAAGAGGAGGGAAGGGCTGCTGCCACAGCCCAAGTCCTTCCTGGCTGTTTGAGGGCTGCTTTCCTCCTGGTCTGGAGCACTGACCTCCAAACCAGCTTGTAAGAGAGTCTGTTGTAGAAAGACCTTGGAAAGCTCAGTATGGGGGGTAAGGAGAGGTCCAGAAGTAACCGGGTGGTTTAGCACTAAGGCTGCTGTTGCTTCCTGGTACTTAAGAACTACAAAACTCAGATTACCAAGACAATGGTGGAAGCAATCTGAAGAATGGGACTCTACCTCTCCTATTACCTGAGGGTGGTGCCTTCCAAGCTGAGCCCTGTGTATTCCCTGACTGGGATCAGTCTTGAGTCACAGCTGCCCATCCTTTCCTGTCTCAGCCCCTCTTGGTTTTCATTCCAGACCTGGACGTGCAGATATCAGAAGAAACATCGGCAGATGTGATAGCCAGGAATATGAGGCGACACAGCAGTGCAGGTAACGTACCTGGCCAGTGTGTTCACTGCAGAGGCATCACAGGAGTGAGGGGAATGCCCTGGACTTCCCAAGTTACACCATCCTTCCAGTTTTCACCCTTATAGGCTGGGCTGACACCTGCCTCTTTAGGTTACCATAAGGGGAGTAGTTCTCTTGAGCTTTGGGCGTGAAGGGAGCTCAGAAGACTGCCTGGGTGAGTGGGTGCTGGAAAGGAATGGAACCCAAGTATGGAGTGATCTCTGTCTAAGCACAATGCTTGGCCTGAGAGCTTTCTGTCCTGGAGTGTCTGTGGAGCTGTATTTGGGGTGTGACTGGCTAAGGTCACAGCTGGGTTACACTGGGAATAAAAGGAACTGTGCAAAAGGGAAGCAGGGCAGGGTGATGGGCTGTCCGCTGAGCTCTGATCCTCCCAGCATAGATACTCCACTCCAAAGAGCAGCCCAGGGCTAAAAGACAAGTTTTCTCCTGCATAATAACAGATTTGTCCTAGGAGATGGCTACAATACAGGCAGGGTTGCTCCCTGCCTGTGGGCTTTGTGTGGCTTTCTCCTCCCTCATGATACACAAAGCCTTTGTGGCAGATGCTTGCCTAACTGCCAGGCTGCTACAGTTCACGCTGTCTAATGTCACCATCTCTTCTCTTTCCTCTCCAAGGCTCTCCAACAAGCAGAGATTCCTCTTTCCAAGACACAGAGACTGACTCATCCGGGGCACCTCTGCTTCAGGTGTATTGTTAAGGAAAAGGACCTGAGCAGCAGGCAGGCATTCCAAGGCTCTGCTGCTATCAGTTTTCTCCTCTTTCAACATGGAGTGTGCTATGCCATTTACTTTTTTCCCCCCGTCCACCCTGATCCTTTGTTGAAGCCAAATTTCTCCTGCTCTCTAGATTTCACTGGATTTTAACGTTTTCTTGGACAATATAGAACATCAAGGAAGTGAACTGTGGAGCTAATGAACCTGGGAGGTGAAATGTGTGCCCAGGGAAGAGATGATGGACAAGGAAGTATCAAATAACTTGTGCCTTTGTGATTTCCGTACTACATGTTTAGCTTCAACAACCTCTGTGGCCCAGCCCTTTTCCTCTGCTTTTGAGGATCTGTTGCACAGTTCTTGCTTTCTGGCATTGCAGAACTCAGTTTTGGTAGGGAAGAAGTGGATGGTGTCTCTGTGTTTGTGCTGATCCTGAGTTGAGGACCGAGCACCTCCTCTCCAGGGACCCAAATCTCTATTTAAAGTAGCTGGGTGGGTCCCGAAACCATTTAAGTCCTTTGTCCATGGTGCTTGCAGAAGCCAGATCTGCCTTTTTCCCCACTGAACCTTAGTGGTGTCATCTTCTGCTGCACTGTATGAGAAGGTTCAGGTAACGTGGTTCATTTAATCTCTGGCCTCTTGGCTTGTCTCCTGAGATAGTGCCAGTCACAGAGGGGTGGGATGCCTGCACAGGCATCTCCTTTCCCAAGGAGACCATGGGAATCAGCTGTGCAGTCACTGCCAGGTGTGGGTTGACCTGTCAGCTCTTCCTCACTCATCTGCCCAGCCCCTTGCCTGGCATCACACCGGCTGCTGGGCCAGCCTTGCACTTGGGATATGGCAGCAGAGGGAAAGTTGGTTCATTCTGAATGGGTTTTGTAACTAAGAACTGGGCTGTTTGCCTATTCTTGCTTTGAGAGGAAAGCATCCCCTCCGGGGGTCCCCAGGGGTCCGTGAGGAACTGCCCTTCCATGCCTTCTCCTTCCCTTTGCTCTGCTCCAGCTGGTCAGAAGTGCGAATTGGGGCATTGCCACCCCGAGGGCACAGTGCCAGCTGGCCTTGAGGGCTGCAGCGTTGCAGCGGGAGGAAGCTCTATCTTACTGCTGTTACCACTTGGATGTTTATCAGAAAGCAAACAAGGTGAAGCCATGGGACTTGTTTATGCATTCAGGTGCCCTTGGACGTGAGCACTTCAGTTGTATTTACCAGCCATGGCATAAACGCACCCACTGGTTTCTGGGGGAGAGGGAAACCAAAATAGCCCCCGTGCTTTGGTGTGGACCATGGTTTTGTGCCTGAATTGAACTGAACTGTGCCTTTATTTCCTAGCCTGTGATTACTTTTCAAATGGTTGGCTAGGGAGGGAAAGGATTTAATTCCTCACATGAGCAGCCAGGCTTATTTAACCAGCCAAAGCCCTTTGAAATGGTTCAAGTGCCTGTTGGAGCCTGGTTTTGTGACCTGCTCATTCCTGAGCATGCCTTCATAAATCATGGACATGACCAAGCCCACACCTGGGGATGCTGACGGAGAGAGCTTTTGAAAATAAAGGGGAAAGACTGAGACTTGGATTTGCCTTCCCCTCACTGCTTTGTTGGGTTGTGAAGAACCCCACTGATGCAAGAAAGAGACTTGAAGCCAGGCCAGGACTCCCAGAGGAGCTGTGTTTGGTCGCCTCCTCCTTCCAAATGCTACTGATGGACCCCTTTGGCTTCCTGCTTCTGAATGGATTTGTACGTCTGTATTTTGGACCAGTTTACTTCAACCTGTGCGCTGAGGCATCAGCATGGGTCACGCTGACATGCAGCTCTGTGGTCTGTGCTGAGCTTTGGAGACGAGGGCTGAGGATGGACTTGCAAAGAGCTGCCAATCGCCATTACAGATGAAATAGCACGTTTTTAATGTTTAGTCTTTGTATGAAGAGTGAATGTGGATGGATTAAGCTTGCAAAAAAAAAAAACCCAAACTCCCAAAAAACCTCACTAAGAGGAAGACTCTCAACTGGATGGTCCCTGAAGGTGGTACCCCTGTGGTGTCTTATGGGATTCTTTTGCACTCCTTGGCCTTAAATGTCTGATTTGGTCATTTTTATAAAGCAGAATGATGTGCTCTTTACCTGTGCTGTGTCTCTTACGTTCCTGCTGGCAGCAGGTTGCAGGGAGCCTGGGCCAGGCCAGGAGCATTGCACAGGGCATTGCTGATCCCTGCTTGCCCAGCAGCACATGGACAAAGGTATCTTTGTCCATTGGGCAGTGTGTGCCCAGGGGGATTGTTCAGAGGCTGAACATCGTGGGCTGGTGCATGCAGGGAAGCTGGAGGCAAATAAAGGAGCCGCTGGGAAGTGCCTGTTTGCACACAGGGAAACCTGGACCTTCGCTGAGTGGTGATGCTGGACCTGAGCTCAGTCATTAATAGAGGCTCTGGAATGGCTGCTGGCCTGGATGGATTTGCTTGCAGGGGGGATGTTGGCTCACTCTCTGCCCCTGTGACCTGAAGGACCAGTTTTGCACTAATTTCACTGCAGGATCTCAGCAGAGCCCCATTCCCTGCCACTGACCTTCCTTCCCCCTCCCTGGGCAGAGGACACAGGGAGGTGGTTGTGGTGGGTTTTTTCCCCTTGGTGCATAGGACATCTCCAGGCAGAAGACTGTGGATGGGGTGAAGGATTGGCATTAACCCTTTCTTTTTGTTTTCCTTAAGTGTAGTCTGTTAAGGACTTCTTTGGTCCATGCAGTCAGGCAGAAGACTTGACCCCAAACTTGAGTCCTTCTGCACATGGTCCTCTGCCTGTTCTATCGCACTTCTCTTAAACCAACACACCCTTTGGCAACCAAGCACAGCCCAGTGCAGTTGTGTGAGATGTGTTTCCTGGAAGGATTACAAAGCCATAACCAGGTAAATGCTGCTTTCTGTCTGGGAAGGGTCTCCAGAGGAGATGTTGTGCCTGGAGCCCTTGAACCAGCTGCTTGGGGGCCCCTGGGACATGGAGCAAAGGCTGCCGGCAGCAGCTTGCTGGTCTACCTCCAGCAGCCTCTGTGGGGATGTGGCTGTGTCACGGCTGCCTCTGCTGTCCCCATCTGCTCCTAAACTTCCCTGCTAGTTCCCTGGACAAATCTGGGCCCCACTTTCCTGCCCTTCCTCTCTAAACCCCTCCAGTGCTTTTCCTGGAAGCAGGATGTCTGCCCTCAGCAGTCCTTGCAGTGACCAAAGTGACTGAGGAGCTGGAGCACACAGCATTGCTTCTGTTTCTCTCGGGCCCATCAAATCCTTGGGAAAAGGCTGTTTCTGAGGCATTTGGTGGGTTTTGCTCTGTTGAGTGTTCTGCAGTGACCTGGCAGGGGTTGGTTGCCCAAGTGGGGACCTTACAAACACAATCGGGCTTTACCCAGCTGTGTGCATGTAAACATGTGCTTTCCACTCCGGTACTTCCTTCTGGGAACCTGACTCAGCACCTCTCTTTTCCTGAAGATGTTGCTTGAGTTTTATTGGGCTTGGTTTTGCCAGCAGACTCTCCAGAGCCTCAATGCCCTCACCATGCCATGGGTGTGCTGCTCTTTAGTGCCTTCAGTAGGATCCAATGTACTGCGCAGCCCAAGGCACCCCCCTGCCAGGATCAGTAACTGCTGGGAATGGTTCTTTGAGTGCTAAAGAAATCAATCTGTCTCCTCTTTTACACCCTGAACTATTGATTTTAGTGTGTTTAGGAGTTAGAAAGTGGATGGATTGACACTGGTTCTTTACAGCCTTGGCAGTAACGGAGGAGCTGTGGTTTCTCCTCAAAGTTAAGTGGTGATGTTCAATACCCAGTGCCTCTGTTTCCCTCGTTGGGGTTTTGCTGTTTCGTTGTTCCTTCCAAAGCGGTCTGATCTGCAGTGGTCATGAAGAGAAGCTAAGCCAAGAGCTGCTGGAGAGGAGAGCAAAAGGAAAGACTGGGGGAACCATTTACCGTACAGAACATCCTCTGCAGAGCCTGCAGCCCTTCAAGGGATTGATTGCTCTTACAGGAGGTGCGAAGGAGCCAGGTGAGTGGAGCTCTGGGATGTGCTCCGCTGCGGCTCCGGCGGGTGGCAGCACCCAAACGGCTTCTCCAGGTGACTTAACTTGGGTGTAGGAAGGCAAAGGGACCTTCCCTGCTCTGCTGGGCCTTAAGGGGAGATGCGAGCAGAGATGAGGATGGATTTGCAGGGCTGGGTTTCCAGTGGGGCTCAGTGTTTCCCTGCTGTGGTCTCCAGTAACTCAGACCAAGATGGGGCTTGCTGTGCTTTAAGCCACTTCTGCAGCTTCTCAGACCAGAGCTATCCTGCCTGGCATGATTTATTCCAGGGAATATTGTCCTTTGGAAGCAAAAGGGTGCTTTTGATTCCCCTTGGCCTGGGGAAGGTCAGTGGCAGCTGGATGTTTGCAGACCACAAGGCCATCAGGAGAAACACCTTCTGTTCCGCTGGCTGGAAGGGTTGAAGTCCAGGGGTAGTGCTGGGATCAACCTGGGATCACAAACACGGCCCCGGGCATTCACCTGCAGCAGGTCTGAAGCCACAGTGATGGCCCCGTCCTCCCAGGACTGTTTGCCTTTTCCCTTGGCTTGCCTGAAAGGCCAAATGCCATTCCTTTATCCCCAAAAGCTCCCTCTCTGCTTCCTCTGGGGCTCCTGCCACTGCGTCTTCCGTCTTCACTCTTGTCTGCTCTCAGGTGCTTCCCAGCCTGCCCCCTCCAAGTGCCACCAGCCTGAACAGGCAGACGTGGATTGTCACAGATGCCATTACCCTGACCACTGCTGAGCGCACCATGAGCCATGACCCTGCAGGGGCTGAGGATCCGAGATTTTGGGGTTGATGACACGGAAGGAGCTCCACAAGCAGCACAGGCACCACAAGGCTGTGGACCTGCCACCCACTGATTCATGTCAGTGAGCAGATCAGGTCAGGCTCTAGGTTTCTGGTGCTGGTTACAGGGCTGAGGTGGTAAAGAGGAAGTAACAAAGCTCAGGCTGGGCTCAGGGTGCTGCCATGAACTGTGCCAGTGTAGAACTGGCCCCGTTTGCAGTCCTGGATCCTGCTGCAGCAACAGAGCCCAGCCAGCTCCCCTTGATCTCCAGCTGCACCAGGGAGCAGCAGCAGTGCTTTGACATAGGTGAGAACAGGGTGAAACTCATCACATCCCTGCCAGCCCACCCATGCCCCAGTGCAGCCCAGACCCTGCCAGGTACCCTCACCCCAGGCCAAAGCACCTCCAAGGCACTGTTGTTTTATCATGGCCAAAGCACAGACAGCTTTAAGATGAACAGGCACAAGGATCCCAAAGCAGCCACTCCAACCTGGGTCCTTCCTCACCCCCAAGGTCACTGCTCCACTGGGTGGGTGCTGGGTTTTGATCTGAAGAGGCTATAAAACTGGGAGATTAAATGCAGACAATGTCCTATTGTGTAGAATAAAGCTCTAAACCCGAGCAGGCAGGTGCAGTTCCAGGCTGGACTTCGCCCAAGCCATTTTTCCAGCCGTTTGTGCCCACTCCCTCTGGCTAGAGGTGGAAATGTTTCAGGGAGGCAGAGACAAGAACCACAGGAGCAGGGATCTGGGGTAGCCTGCAAAGGACTTTCCTTGTTAGCTCATCATAAAGGAGACCTGGGGCAAGGGTGGCTTCCTCAGCACAGTCATGTGCTGCTACGTGGAGAGTAGGGCTTGGAGCAATGGGCCTTGGTCAGCCTCGGGTTTAAGTGGAGCCTGGAGTTCATCAGCACTCAGGAATGAAGACACGAGGCTCCAACTGTCTCTCCTTGGCCAGGCAGGCACCACAGTCCAGAGCAAGGAGCCTGGAGACATTGCCCCATTCCTGCTCACACCCCTGCAGAAGAAACCACATGCTCTACTTGGAAATAAGCCACTTTTTTCCTTTATGTTGCACTGCAGTTGAACACGATATGAGCATGCAGAGAAATGCCACTTGGCAGCAGGAGGTCAGGAAACAGCAGTGCCTGTCAGCAGTCAGCAGGGGAAGAGGCTCTTGGGAAAGAGGCAGGAGACACAGTCCCAGCAAGAACAGCCCCCCATCCTCTCCCCTGCCCACAACCACAGGCTCCCCAGCCTTCCCTTACCATAAGGCAGCAGATCAACGCCTCCAGACTAGAAGCAGCAGCAAAGGAGGAGCAGAGTGTGTCTCCACTGCAATAGCTGGTGGTTTTAGACTGGTGTTTCCCCTCCCCAAGGAGGCAGAAGGAGAATTATTTTACAAACTAAACTGACCCTTGTTTTCACAGAAGAGCAGGAAGCTGATGAGAAGGGAGTAAGAACTCGGGAGTACCTACTGCCAAACTGCAATGGCAAAGAGTGCATGAGCAGCTCAGAAGAGCCAGGAGACAAAGCTAAGTGATACATCAAGGCTATGTCCTAGAACCTCTCAAGTCTGGCTCCTGTTGCTCTAACTCCCTTTTTTACTCTATACCCTCCTTCTCTCTTAACTGCCCTTTGGGAAGTGTCTCAGATGGTTTCGACTGGAGCTGCTGCAGCCTTGTGTTCTGCTCAACACAGGACAACTGAGGATGACTTTGTGAAGCTGCCTCCACTGCAAGCTCGGGTGGGGATGCTCAGCTGTCTACTCGCCCAAGGTAAGGGATGTCCAACAATACATATCCTGCCCCATTCAATGGGCTGACTGACAGAAGGGGGAGAAGGGGAGGGCTCAGTTGAATTTAGCTTTTGAAAAGTCCATTTCTGGATGCTGTTCCATGAACCTGCAAGGAAAACAAAGACAAGAGCATGAGTATGAGTCAGCAGGAGCCACAGAACAGCTTGGCTGCCGGGAGGAGAAAAGGCATCTCTGCTTCCTGCACTGTCAAGTTTGCTTTGTCCCCACACCCTGCAGGGCAGGGACTGTTCTGCTGAGCTCCTTGGGGGACAGTCCTACACTACAACCTTTTTCCTCAGGTCAATGGTATCAGAAATCCTACCAGCCACGGAGGTCAGCAAGTCCAGACACAGGGAAACTATTAGTTATCAAACACACACCCTTTAGCTGTTACCTCTCAGACAGACACGTAGCAGGAATGAGAGATTGCAGGGCAGAGGGGAGATTGTGAGAGCAGATTATGATTTAAGATCAAACTTGTTAACTTAAGCATTCCTGGGGACACAGGGAGTATCTCCAGTGCTGTGACAGTGAAAACTCATAAAGGACGTGACCAGAGAAACCTGGTTTCCGGCTAGGTGCAACCTGATTTCACATGTACTGCAATGCCAGCAGAGCGGAGTATTTGGACTCAGGTTGCCACATCAGAAGGTTCTGAGAATACACTGTGCCTCTGAGTGATCGAGAGTAATCAGTGCACGGAGAAGCTCCTGGCTTCCTCCTCTGCCCTGCAGTTCACCAAGGGACACAACACAGGACCAGATGGAGGATCCATGCACAAAGTAAGGGCAGGCCTCTGTCTTCCTCTGTGCTCTCATCTCATGGTTTCCCCTGAAACACCATCACAGCATTTCCACTTTCCACTTCCATGGAAATAGGTGCTGCGAGAATAGTGTCCGTCTTTAGCAGCCAGATGGGCTTCACAGGCAGAGATTAGGACTCACCTGGGTGTCACTGAGTCTGCTTTGACCTGAACAAAGTCTAAACGTCCTCTCTGTTCTTTGCCAGCCAACCTGCCCAGCTCCAGAGCACTGAACAAGTGACCTTGCCAGCAAGGCATCCTGCATGCGGACTTCCCAGCAGGACAGGGCTACCTCCCACTCCGCTAACTCAACACACAGGCACTAAGGAAGTGTGGCCTCTGCTCCAAAGCAGCTTCAGCCTATGCTGAACTCAGTGCACTGATCAGACCGAAGCTTCTGCCACTACAGATAAGCTAAGGAAGAAGAGAGTCAGGCCTGTGACACTGATCCTCCTTCCAGCCCTAACATAAGGTGTGGGTTTGCACTTGCTGAAGAAGTTGCTTGACCCAGAATTGCCTCCACACCTCCCCACATGACCTTGGGAGCTCCGTGAGTAACCTTCCTGCCAAGGTGCATTTATGCCAAACAGGGCAATAAAGACATAAAAGTGCTATTGGCTTGGAGACAGCATTCTGGTGGCAAGTCTGCAGGGAGGGGAGATTATCTGGGCTATGGAGAAGAGGGAGATTAGAAAACAATCAAGATCATGTTAAAGTTCAGTTCAGATGGGACCTCCAGTCCCAAACGTGCTTTCTGGACTTGAAATCAGATTAAGATAATTCCAGAGCTACGCTATTCCCAGAATTTCCCGTTATGCTTTCTACCCCCATGGGCTTTTATACACACTGGTGGCTGGCCAACAATTCAATGCCTACGTAACTGCAGATGTGAACATAGGTAGGATTGAAGGCCAACCTGCTTTCTGCTCACGTATTTGTGTCAAAGAGGAAGAGGAGAAGAGCTTGGGGAAGGGAAACCCCACAAATTAATGAGGTCTACTCACTTTTTCAAGATGTCTTGCTTCTTCTGTTCATCAGATGTGGGGAGGCCCATGGATTTCTGTCGCTGATCATACATCATTTTCTCCACCATACTGCGAGTTTCACTGTCCAGGTCTGACAACTACAAGCAAGGGCTTTGATTAAAAGTGGAATAACTTTTCTCAACCTAAACATACACCCTGCCTGCACAGAACATGAATACACTGAGGTTACAAATACAGGTTGCCCAGAGAAGCTGTGGCTGCCCCATCCCTGGCAGTGTTCAAGGCCAGGTTGGACA
>JAOSLQ010039917.1:814-17572 GCA_025629905.1 Lorius lory | reverse complement strand
AGGAGTCTGTGATAAAGTCGTGCTAAAGCCCTTTTTTGATAAGCCAGCCACCATGCCCTAAAACATCACAACTCACACTGTATAGGTTTAAGTGCAACCAGGACACAAATCTGTTACAAGACTCAGCAAACCTACAGAATGTCTCAGCAGGTTCACATTTGAGAAGCTGGTCTAACATCAGGGCTTCTGACCTTAGCAAGTATTTTCTGTAGCCTGGGACCATCAGGAAGGTGGAAATAACCACAGCAGCCATCCTGCAATAGTGCTGTGACTGTCATGGCTGTAAATGACGCACTCATGTCATAGAGTGAACCTCTAGACAAAGTGAAGCTCCAGAAGTGGAATCACTTTTTAATGCCCCCTTTTAAGCTAATCCTACATTCCTAGCTCTGGAAAAACTTTTCTGCTAGTCAGTGCGAAAAAACCCTTACAGCCACAAAGGAAGGGGGAAAAAAGATAAATCACCTTAAAAAAACCCCAACAAATAAATCTCCATTAACAGCAGGGACAAGGCAGACCCAGAAAGTTTCAGTTCATTGAAAAGGCTGTTATTTATTTCCCTGAGTGTCTGACTTTGTTCAAGAGACACCCATACTGTGTGGTAAACCAGCAGAACCACCTGCTGCGTGAGTGAGTTTTGCATCAGTGGGGTATGTTTGTGTTTGTATGGAAAGGGTTACTAGAGAAGAAATGTTTGCTCACTGATTTATTTGAGATCACAACCCCCTGGCAGTTAATTTAATGCATGTTTTAAACTGTAGTGGCATGAAAACGATAAGCCATCGCTTCCTGACTGGAAGGATTTATGGGCTACTGCAGAGGTATAAATAAATAGAGTCAAATCTCATCATAACATCACCCAGGAGAATGCAAGAAATTTGTA
Source organism: Lorius lory (assembly GCA_025629905.1). Classification (NCBI taxonomy): domain Eukaryota; kingdom Metazoa; phylum Chordata; class Aves; order Psittaciformes; family Psittaculidae; genus Lorius; species Lorius lory. The sequence goes on along the minus strand of JAOSLQ010039917.1, from coordinate 16,689 downwards.
GCAAGTACCATGACAGTACATGTCTTCTGGACAGGGTAAAATGAACCTGGTGAACACTGGAAGGTAACAATAAGAACTGATAAAGGAAAGCTCGGGGTGGGGGGGGGCAGGGCAGCTCCCATGGGCCCATGGCACCATCCCTCAGGCCAGGGGTGATGCCTGGGGCAGGTGGCACAGCCCCACCAGCACCTGATGGGGCGCAGGCAGCTTCGGGGCGAGCTCCAGCAAAGCCAAGCCCTGGGGCGGTGATGGTGGAGGTGGCAAAACCAGGCCCTGGGAACTGGGCTGGGGTGGCTCCGGCACCCAGAGGGACCCAGGAAGGACCCAGGAAGGAGAGAGGTGCCAGCTGCCCCGAGCCCGGGTTCCTGGGTACCAGTCTTGGCTCTCGCAGGCATCCTTATGCCTTGGGGTGCTCCCCTGCACCCCAGGCTCTGCCCTGCACTAGAGGCTGTCCCCATCATTCCAGCTCTTCCCACGGAAGGATTCCTCTATCTCCCATCAGCTGTCCTCAAAGCGAGCATCCCAAGCCCCCCCACACCGTCCATGCTCTCACCTCCCAAGGCTGGTCCTCACCCCGGGGTGTCACCGCATCCCCATCACACTCAGGCAGCACAAGACGGTGCAGAGGGGCTGGCAGAGGGGGCACCTCTCCCTTCACCAACCCCTGCCCTTGGCTTTCCCCCAGGTGAGGAGACCCAGGTTCGTGCAGGCTCAGTTTGATTTCTCCTCCCAAGACTGCTCCCAGCTTCCCTTCCTCCGCGGGGACATCATCGAGGTCCTGGACTGCCCCGACCCCAACTGGTGGCAGGGGAAGATCTACGGGCGCATCGGCCTCTTCCCTCGCAGCTACGTGCACCCCATCTGCAAGTGAGCTGCTATGGGCAAGCAGGGGGGGGGACCACGGCCCCGCTGCCCCCCCACTCACCGGAGCTGCTTTGGCCCTGCCCATGGACTGCACGTCCCCTTGTCCCCATGGATGGTGCCGGTCCCTCCGCAGGGCTGGTAGCACACAAGGACTCAGTGCCATGGGGGCTGTGCTGGAGGTAATGGCCAGGATCATGGGGATCCCCATGCAAGGGTGCCCATTTCCAGCATCCTGGAACGTCAGCTCTCCCTGCTCCCTGCCCAGGAGACCTCCAACATTCCCAGACCAGGCATCGCCTCTCATTGGAAGCAGCACAGAGCATTGGACCGCGGCCATAAAACCTTCTCCAGAGCCTGATGGGGTGGCAGCTATGGAGGGGATGAGAATGTGTATCCCAAACCTTTGCTCCTCTCCAGGGCAAGCAAAGCCCAGATTCCAAGCAGGGCTGCAGGCAGCCGGGATGCGGCCAGGCTTGGTTCCTCCATGGACGGATGCTGGGAAAGGCTGATCCAGGGGGTTCAGTCCTGCGGGTGCTGTAAATAGCTGCAAATTGTACCTTTTGTGATGTCAGTTTTATTCAGAGCTGGTAAAACGTGTTCGGTGACAGCCTCCAGTGTGGCTGCTCCTTTTCCACCTCGCACAGTCATACCCATGTACCTGCTGCCCCACAGTGGCTTTGCTTTCCCTTCAGCCCCATTCACCCACCCCAATACCTCCCCCCAATGCCTTTCCTGACCCCACAAATACCCCCCAACACCTCACAGCCCCCTGGAATGCACTCAGTATCCGCAGCGCTGAGAACGCCCAGCTCATCACACTGATGGATTTAAACATGCCACGTCCCAAACGTAACAAGTAAAAGCTATCCCCCAAATCCCCATTTCCCCACCATTCCCAGCACTTTTCCTCCCTCCAGGGGCTGGCAGGCCGTTCGGCAAAGTAGGCATAGCAGAAAACATTGACACACATCAGGATAACGGCGTTGATGCTGCGGATGCGGGACCAGAAGGGGGGCTCTGTGGTGTCCTTGAGGGCCATGGATGGGGGTCCCTCGGCCTTTGATGGCTGCTGGCTGTCCGGGGTGGCTGAGCAGGAGCCTGGCACAGGAAGACAGTGATTGTAGGGGATATCCCCTACAGGGAATAGGACTATGGGGAAACTGAGGCACGGGGCATCCATGCTGCCCGTTACGGGCAGGGAATGGGGAGCACTGAAGATGCCTCCCCTGCCAGACACCCCAAGGACACACTCACCAGCATGGGATCCATGGGATGTGCCATCCATGGAGAGCTTGAGGGAATCCCGTGACAGGGTCAACCACGTGAGAGCCTTCAGCTAGAAATGGGGTTAGATTTGGTGTGACAGCACCCCAGGGTCAGACCCTCCCATAGGGACCCCCTGGCTGAGATTGGGGTGCTTTACAAAGAGTGTAAAATGCACACCCTGACCCAACGGGTAGGAGAAAAAACAGGGTTTTGGTAGGTCTTTAACCCACAGAGGATGCGAAGAGGACATGGGGAAACACTGGAGTGTGTGAGCTGGGGGCACCGGATGGATGTGTCCTGGTCCATGTGCATCCTGAAGCGGGGATGCAGGCAGGGATGGAAGGCAGAGCCTGGCACAGCTTCCTCAGGAGATATGGGGGGGGATTTGTGAAGGGCTGGATGGGTGCTGTCATCACCACGTCATTGCCTTGGCACCGAGCTCACACCAAACCCCAGTGGGGATTTCCAGCCAGGCAACATGGCCATGGCAGGAGCTCAAACCCACAGGTCCAGGAACTGGGAGCTCTCTCCGGTCCCAGGCAAATCCCTTCTCTCCCTGTGCTGAGCTGAATGGAGCATCCCCACCCCAGTGGGTCCGGGAGGCAGTTGGAATCATAGAACCATAGAGTCACAGAATGGTGTGGGTTGGAAGGGACCTCAAAGACCAATTGGTTCTACAGGCAGGGACCCCTTCCACTGGAGCAGCTTGCTCCAAGCCCCTGTGTCCAACTGCCAGGGATGGGGCAGCCACAGCTTCCCTGGGCACCCTGTGCCAGCGCCTCAGCACCCTCCCAGGGAAGAGCTTCCTTATCTCCCACCTAAATCCCCCCAAGTGATTTGCAGGTTGGAAACCCTCAAACTTGCACCTGAAAACACATTTTTTCCCCTCTCCACACCGTTTCCCATTTGCTGCATCCCCGTGGGGCCGCAGGGGGTGGGATTTGCAGCGCTCTGCTCACACAAACCCGTGCAGCCGTGCGGGACCGCGCACCCTGGCATCGCTGCGCATCCCCTCGCATGGGAGATGGGAGATGCCAAGGAAAGGCTGCTCCTGGAGCTGCCGAACCAGCCCAGCCTCCCCGCAGCCCTGACCCACATTCCCTCCCTGTCATTGTGCGCCCCGGGCCGCTCCGCACCGCACCGGGGCATTCCCCAGCGCTGACGCTGCCGCCCCCAGCACCGCACCAAGGGCACGGGCCCGGGCTCGTCCCCGGCATCCGGCATCCCATGGGAGCAGGGGGAAGGTCTCCCATGCGCTTGGCTGGTGGGAAAGGGGCTGGAGGAGGTAAGGGAGAGGCTTCACGCGCATCCTGGCCTCTCCCAACACCCCGTCTGCCTTTCCAGCGCTCCCATCCATAATCCAAGGGCTTGCCCTGTGCAGGCTCCTGGGCACAAAGGGCAGATCACAGAGAGCCAGACCGGCCCCACCGGTCTCTCCAAGACCCACGGTGTCCCGGGAAGCTGCAGTCCTACCCGGCCACCAAGAGCAGCTCCTGCTCGCCAGCCCCCGGCCTCAGCTTCCTCCAGATGCCCATGGTGAAGAGGGTGCTGCTGCTGTTAAATATGGAGGTCAGGGAGGACATGATCACAGCCATCATCACTGCAATCATCAGATCACGCAGCCCTAGGGAGGAGAAGGACCATCAGGATGCGGCTGAACCAGAAGGGATGGGATGGGATGGGATGTAACAGTCGCCACGCTTCGCCCACGGGTAATGCCTCCCCCTCTGCAGGAACACACTGCAATGTCCCCTGGAGCAAGGATGGGGTTTGGGGCACCCAGCTGCACCCCGGGATGCTGGGACCTGCACTGCCATGGGATCACGCACATCCCCTGACCTCACTTCTGGAATCACCCATGGAAAGGCTGCATGCATGGGCTGTCTATCCATAGGGTAAACCCGCCCCGACCATCCGCAGGGTCCCCCCAGCATCCAAGCCTCACCAGGCTGCATGGGCAGTCCTGGGATGGGGCAAACCCCAGTGGAGATGGAGGTGCCCCCCTCCTATCCACCTACCTCTGAGCATCAGCTCCATCACCAGCTTGGGGCAGGTGATGTTGGAGCAGCCCACGGCAGCCCCACAGATGCGAGTGCACTCCTTGGGGTCCACGCAGGCCACGGTGTCTCTGGACAGAGGTAGGTGATGCTCTAGGACCCTTCCATCCCCTGGCACCCCATTCCCTTGGGGTAGATACTGGCCTTTTGCTATGGCCATGATGCCCCATAAGCACAGAACTGGGTGGAGGAGAAGAACACATCCCACATGGATGATCCACCTCTGCCTCCCCCATCAGCCTTAACACAGACAGGACCCAGCCCAGCAGCATCACCCTCAGCTCGCACTGCCCCACATCCAGCCCACCTCTGTTCAGATCTACCCCCATTGAGCCCTCCCCACATTAAAGCCAGTGACAGGGGCCCCACCAGGACCCGGTGCTGTGGCTGGAGGCTGAAAGTGGTGTTCATGGGGTGTTCATGGGGTTCATGCATCGTTGCAGCAATTACCTGCATGGGCAGCACCAAGCAGCTCCGTGGGACGCGGGCGGCAGCGTGGTCACCGCCCCATTGATTGTGTCTCAATGAGCACTGAGCCCTCTTTTTATTGTTATGCTCATAAAATACTGAAATGAATGGAAATGAATGCCAGGCATCAGTGTGGGTGGGCTGCCTGGCTCCCTGCTCTGCATCCTCCCACTGAGGAGCACGGGTACTCCCTGCACGCCACTGGCAGCATCATCCCGGTCCTCCTGCCTGGTGACCCTCACCAAAGCAGGGTACCCCCAGCAGTAGTGGATGGGGAAGGCAAACCCTGGCTGCTAACACCTTGAGGCTTTACATAATGGGTTATGAGACACGATGGAGAGCAATGTGGGGTGAGAACACAGGGCACAGGCAGCAGAGCACAGGCCAATGCTCAGCACATCCCAAGGACGCTAAAAAAGCCCAACCTGAGCCACCTTTCCCCGGGGTTGGAGCCAGTGCTGGGGCTCTGGTGACTCTGTGAGTAAAGCTGCCATCACTGCTCTGTGCCTCGCTTTCCTCCTCTTTAAAAGAGCACACTGTGCTCTGCCCTATGCAAATGGCTGGTGCCTGGAGGGTGGAAGATGCTCTAGAGGGCAAAGCAGCGTCTGGGTGTTATAGCCCAGCCAAAACGCTCGCCTCAGGGCTCAGCTCTGCCATCAAAACCATCGGTGGGACCTGGGAGCAGGAGCTGAGCCCAGTGGGCATCCAGAGCCCCCGAGCTGGGAGCAGACCCCAGCATCGTATCATCGTACCCCACTGCTTTGCTTTAGCGTTAGGCCCTTTGCTAGAGATGGGAAATTAATTAGGAGCTTGTAATTAATGCTTCCATCTGCAGTCGGGAGGAGCCGGTCCTGTGTCTGTGCCGGTGCTGCCTGTCCGGCTGGGTCACCCCAGGGTGGCCAAATGGGGACAGCCAGGACGGCAGGGCCCAACCTGCTCATCCATGGGGACATGTCCCTGCAAGGGGGCTGCACGCAATTCAGGTCCCAGGGGGACTAAGGGGTCTTTACCCCATAGGAGATGCTCCAGCCATAGGGCTCTATGGACCCAATCCTCCCCCCATCATGGCTTTAAGAGCTGGCACATGGCATGAGCAATGGGATGCTGCATTTATGCCGCTGTGTCATAAATCACAAGCACGCACACACCCCGCTAAGGCGACCATAAAGCTCCTTGCACAATAAAGCCAGGGCTGTGAGGTGGGTACGACCGCAGCACGCTCCAGCCACGCCACACACACCCATGCTCAATGCCCAAATCCAGGGCATCTCGCAACCGATGGGCGCTGAGCCACCCAAGGGAGGGCAATAACTGGGGACAAGGTCCTGGAGCATCCCTGTAGCTGTTTGGTTCTGTCACTTTTGCTGTCCCTTGCTCAGAAGGGCTGGGATTTAACCTAAAATGCCCGGTTTGGGCTCCAATACCGTGCTGCACCCCTCGCTGCCAGGCCATGGCACGCAGGGAGGAAATCCCGATGGGGTCACACAGCCTTTCCATAACATCATCAGCTCCATCTGAACCACCTCCAGTGGAAGCCAAACACTTTGTTCCTCCCCATGTTCTGATCCCAATACGCACTGTCGCATCCCCACATCCCTGTGTCCCACTGCCACCTCCTGCACACAGCAGCCCAGGGCTGGGCACAACCTGGAGCGTGATACCACATTATGGGATGATTTTTCCAACCTTCACCATGCACTCACATAAACCAGTTTACCCCAATGGAAAGGGAAGAAGCCACCAGTTCCCCTAAGCAGGCCATTGCCTTAAAGCCAAGCTTACACGATCTTAGCTTCAAGAAAGCCCTGCTGCAGTGTCTCCTCTTCCTGCACATCCCTGACCCATCTTCCCTTCCAAACCCTCCCTGTGCCCGGTGCTTCACCGCACCACGAGCCTCAGCCAGGGATGGAGCATCCAGGAAGCCCCATGGCCACCGTCTGTGCAGGGAGAAGCGCTTTGATGGCCACGAACGCGGGCAGACGGGTGGCTTTGCCTCGGGAGCCTGACTCACGCGGGGCCCTCATTTACACGGCTGCGGATCCAGATGAGCTGCACCAACGCGAGGGAGCTGAGACGCAGCCCCTGGCACTTCCCTTTCGTTGCAAGAATCTGACCCTGATTCCTGACGTTTGCCTTTAGCCGAGCTTGCAAGCACAAAGCTGCACGATTCAGGCTTGTGAGCATCACTTGATGGAGCCACAGTGGGCTTTTTGCCCATCTCCCGGTTACTAATGCAACCTGCCATAGCAAGGTCGAGCTCCTTGTGTCCATGCTGCAAACCTCGTGCCAAAGCAGAGGAGGTTATAGAATAGGGTAGGATAGGAACATATTAGAATAAGAACAAACTAGAAATAGGAATGGCTTGAATATATTAGAATAGACTAAAATAGAACAGAATAGAACATTTCCACTGAAATGGCCCCACAAGGATCATCTAAATCCCACTGCCTGACCCCTTCAGGGCTGACCAAAAGTTAAATCACGTTATAAAGGGCATTATCCGAATGCACCTCAAACACCGACAGGCTCAGGGCATCAACTGCTTCTCTAGGAAGCCCATTCCAGCATTTGACCACCCTTTTGCTAAAGAAACGCTCCTTAACATCCAATCTAATCCCCCTGTGCTGCAGCTTTGAAGCATTAGGTGCTGGCTCCAACCTGGTGCTGCCCCCAAGACCCAGCTGTGCTCCGAGCTCCTGCGCTAGCATCAGGGTCCTTGTGCTCAGCACAGGAGGGGTTAAGGACGAGGCAGAGCAGCTTTCCTGGGAGATATTGGCTTACCAAGGGGAGGTTTCAAAGGAGATCTGGTTATAACAATAACACTAATTGTTATTATTGCTGTTATGAAGACAAACACCCAACCTCTGCCCATCCACCCCCTGACCTCCCGCACGGCGCGGGCAGCACCAGCCGAAAGGGTTAACATGCGGGCAGGGCCGGAATGTGTGAAGGCAGCATGTGACTGCAGGTGGGGCAGGGCGGAGAGTGATGAATCACTCTTTTGCTTTTCCTCTTTTCACTTCTCCCTGTTACCTGTCTGATCCCGGCAGGAGCCCGCAATAACCGACCCGGCAGCCAGGGCGATGCACCAGAGCCTGGTGGAGACGTTCGGGGCCACGAAACCCAGTGGCTGACCCGGTTCTCCAGCAGCAACCACCAGGGACGGGGTCCGGGCCAAGAAACCCTGCTTTTCTCTGCCTTTCTTTAAGCTGTTTTCCTACTTCTTTCCCGCTTGGATCCGGTGTTATCATTGTCCGGAAGGAGCGGAGGATGAGAAGAGCGTGGACACGGAGGTAGAGGACCCCAAGCCCCAGCTGTGGGAAGCTCCAGGTTTTCCTTGCCTGGAGCCAGGAGTGAGCAGAGAAACCAAATCCTCCTCCCCGGCATAGGAGAGCTCTGGCGTGGCCGGAGCCGGTGGAGAAGGGAGCGGCGCGTTCCCAAAGCTGCACAGTGAGCCGGGGAGGGCGAAGCAAAGCGAGTGGTGTGTTTAAAGACTGGAGAATCATTAATTCCTTATTTATTGTCAACATCCAGCGCTCGCTGGGGGTGCAGAGATCCCTCGGGAAAGGGGGGACCGGCGTGCGTCGTCACCATGGCTTTCTCCCAAGTGCAGTGCCTGGACGACAGCCACGTCAACTGGAGGTCCAGCGAGTCCAAGCCCGAGTTCTTCTATAGCGAGGAGCAGCGCCTGGCCTTGGAGGCACTGGCCTCCCGCGGGCCTGATGCTTTCTATGAGGTCCTGAAGAAGGAGAACATCAGGGACTTCCTCTCCGAGCTGGAGCTAAAGAAGATCCTGGATACGCTGGAGACGTACGACCCCGGCTCCGAGTACATCCCACGCCACGGCAGCAGCACGGGGGAGAGCGACGGCGACCACAACAGCCAAGGGGACGAGCAGGACATGGCCCCATCCCTGGAATACTGGCCCCAGAGGTCCGACCGCTCCATCCCGCAGCTGGACCTCGGCTGGCCCGAGACCATCGCCTACCGCGGTGTCACCCGTGCCACCGTCTACATGCAGCCACCCATCGAGGGGCAAGCGCACATCAAGGAGGTGGTGAGGAAGATGATCTGCCAGGCTCAGAAGGTGAGGTGCGCGGCGGGATCCAGGCAGGATTTGCCTTCAGGCTGTCTTGATGACAGATCCGAACGTCCTGCTTGGCCGAGGCAATCCCCGCTCTGCGGTGAGCTCTGCCCAAGCAAAGGCATCGCGGTCAAGCGCTCGGGTTTTAATGGGTGTAATCAGTATTTAGGGATCTGATGTGGATGAAGATGCTGTTAGTTTGGTCCAGCACCCCCTGGGAGCAACACGACCCTTCCCGTGATCCGTGTGGCAGCGCCATTGAGTCCTCATGGGGCTGTGGGGAAAACCTCTGGGGAGAAAAAAAAAGGGTTGAGCAGCTTCCCAGCAGTGAGCCCACATCCCAGGCACCCCAGGATCGTTATTCCCAAACCCTGTGTGACTGCATGTGGCAACACGCAGGAACCGGAGGAGCCAAACTCAGCCCTGGGGCCAGGCAGCCCAAGCCACTGCTCTGGTGCTGAGGTACCCGAGCATCAAGTGTGGCCTGAGATTGCTGCGGTGCCCCAAGCTGGCCTCATCCTGGTTTTAAGAGTTAAAGGGTGAGCTGATGCACGGGACAAGGCTGGGTTGATGCTGAGATTTGGGTTGAGACTTGTCCTTCCTGTGGCACCAAACCAAGGAGCAGGGTGATGGGGTCAGGCTCGTGTCATAGGCAGGAGGACCAGGAATGGAGGGAGATGACGGTGGCGGTGGGCAGAGGTTGCTGGTGTTTCCCAGTGCCCCAGTGCCATTTGGGAAGCACAGGAGGGGTCAGTACCTGTTGTTTTCATGGTGCTTTGAAGTTCTTTGAGCTCTCTGCATCCACTCCCCCTTGAGAAATGCACCTCCAATGGAGGAGCATCCCAACCCTGAGGATACTGCAGCAGAAAAACAAGGACACCCTGCCAGGGTGGCTATGGAGCAGAGGGAGCCAGGATAGGATGCGTCAGGTCTACCTGGCTGTAGTGATTCCCCATGCCAGGGCCATGAACAGTGCTAAGATTCACAAATCCTAGTCGCATGCAGCCATTAAGAGCTTCCCCATGACCAGAGGGCTGAGGATCTGAGCATGAAGAGCCTGGGCTCAGGCAGGAAAACACATCCAAGACTCACAGGATTTGGGATACCAGGGCTGCTGTGCTGCAGACAGAAGCCATCTCTGGCCAATAACACCTTGCAAAAGCCGAGCTGACCTGTCCTTGCCTGCAATGTTTTCCTCTCCAAAGGGCTTTGCAGTGAGAACAAAGGGAAGGGAGGGCTGAAGTTCCAAGGGATGGAGGATGGGAGAACTCCCCAACAGCAAAGAATGTCTCATCTTCGGGTCTTTCCAGCTCGCTCTGACCCGGGCTTGCAGCTCCTGCCTGGCTTTGCCTACTCACCGCTTCCCACCTGCCCCCACACAAACAGCATCTCCTGAGTCATCCCAGCGCCCTCCTCCTGCTCGGCAGAGCCAGGAGGCTGAGTCAGGCACCATCCCCACCTCTCCTTGGAGCTTCTCCATGCCGCAGGGATGGGGCCGCAGTGGATGATGCTCTGCTTGTCACCGGTTCCTTGGTGCTCCATAAGCAGGGCTGGGCTCTGCCTCCTGGTCCAGGTGGTCCCTGCTGGCGGGATGAGAGGTGCTGACACCACTGGTGACAGGCAGGAGACTGCTTGGAGCTGATGGATGCGTGCTGAAGCAGTCTGCAGGGGCTGGGGATGGCAGGAGTCTCACAGGTGGGCTTCCTCCAAAGGTCGTCTATGAGGACCACAGCTGCTGCAGCTGAACCTGCTCAGCACTGGTGTGAGTGCTCCTAAGCGTGGGGATGCTGGGCTGGACCAGACACAGAGATTCCAGCCAAGGCTAAGGTCTTCAGGGCAGCTCAGAGGTGAAAGGGTTTGTCTGAGGGAGCCAAAAGCAGACAGAGGGATGGTCTGGCTGCCACCCTACCCGATGTCGTGTAGGGTGGCCACAAGCCCTGTCCTTCCTATGGTGTTCTGCAGAGAGCCCTGCCGAATTGTCCCATCCCACTGGTCAATGGCAGTGCTCTGCATCCACCAGTAAAGGAGCACGGGTTTGGGTGTTACATCCCAGAGGATGACCCTTGCTCCAGCCGCTGTCAAAGACACTTGGACTGAAACACACTCAGACACCAAACAGAGCCACGTGGTTGCTGTCTCGTGGCCAGAGGAGCAAAGTCCACAAAACATCAGCCTGGCCGAGGAGGGTTCTGAGCCTGTGTGAGCACTGCTGATGCTGGGGAGGCTCAGAGCTGGGTGAGGAAACCAAGAGCTGGGACGTGAGGCCCCTTTGATGGTGCAGATGCACCTACTTGCTTGCAGGAACAAGGCCAAATGCTGCCGAGCTCAGAGGGAAGGAAACCCGGGCGAGCCAGAGCAGGGGATGCAAATGATGCGCTCCTCTTTCTGGGAATAAACGGGAGAGAAGGGAGGCAGGATCCTGTGGCCTCATCTCCCAGCAAATCCCATCTTTGTGGCCAATAAACAGAGGTGGTCAGGCACGTGGTGCGCCACTGGAGACCTTTGCAGGTCCGGCTCCTTCTGTAGACCCCCTGGGGCTGTAAAGCTCATGGGATGGGTAGGGAGGAAGATCTCCCTCCTTTCTCCTGCTCTAGATTTCGGCTCTGTTTGCCCAGAAACCAGAGCAGGCTGCAAACAATGACCTTGGCCAAAAGCCACCTGAGACAGCAGCGAGTCTGACCTCCCCTGCACCTGAGGTTCCAGGTTGGGATTGTGGTGCTATAATTACCCTGAGCAACTTCCAGCCAAGGTTGGGAGGCCCCTATTAATTACTGTTTACAGAGCCCTCTGCCATTCCTGGATGAAAGGGTCGATGGGGGAGAGCAATTATTAATGTTACTTGTCCCACCTCTCCCTCATCCCAACACGCTTCCTCTAATTGTGCCTTGGTGCCTGCCTAATTTATGGAGTGCCCACGTGGTGTGCCCCAAAAGTCATTATCTGATGAGTCAGAGTGAGCTAATAAAGAGCTGTCATTTCCTCTATAAAACATGATCCTGCGCTTGACGTGCTCCTCAGGAGGATCCCAACATTGTTTGCCAGCTGTCTGAGGGGATGTGATGCTCGGGGTGTTGGGATGCGGTACCAGCGCATCTGTTCCATCCAATGGATCAATTGGCAGCTCCTGGGAAGAAAAGCATCAGCCACTTGGGTGCTGGGAGCATCTGGCTGTAGATTTGGGGCTGGTCTGCTCTGTACCCTCCAGATGAATGGCAAAGGGATGGCAAATGTTCCTGGGATGACGCAGAGGAAAGGAGCTTCTCCTGCTGCTGGAGACCTCCCTAACATGGAGCATGTGGGACACCGAGCGCTGCCCCGGCAGAGGTGACAAGGACAAGGGTACCAAGCTCCCTTCCCACAGCAGGACAGCTCCAGGCACTCCCATTCCAGGGGTTGGGAATGGGAAGCAAACAGCACACAAGATTTCACTTCTCTGGAGCAAACAGAGCTCTGTTCTTTACAGATAAACCCATACCTGGGTTTGGTACAGACCAAATCGGTCCCAGCCGAGGTTCCAGCGCAGGCAGCAGGTTGTGTCCCTGTGGTCCCTGGACTCACACTGCACTGGGAGCACTGGCAGCGCCATCCTCACTCTCCCATCCCGTTTTGTGCCAGGGCACATATCCCGGTGACAAACCAAGGCTGAGCCTGTCCTGCAGGCGAGACGCAGTGGGGAGGGAAGCAGCAGCGCTGAGCAGGATGCACCAGCTGAGCAGGAGGAATTGGGTTGAAAACGTCGGCAAGTGCCTGCAGTGTGCTCCCTGCTCAGCATCCTATGGGCAGTGCCTGGGATAGAGGACATGGCCGTGTCCTGCCTGCATCACTGCCTATCTTCAGACCCAGAGCAGCAAGGCAACACCTCGGGAATGCCAGGATCACAGTGCGAAAATGCCTTTTTCCTCCCCAAACAAAGGCCAATACTGTTCTCATCTCTAGAGATAAGGGCTCAGCTTCCTGCAAAGAAAATGCAGCTCACAGGCAATGACATGACCATGGCCACAGGCAGCATCAGTGTCAGAGACAGGAACAAAGATCTGCCACCAAACCCACCTCCTCAAGCCAGGGAGATGCCATCCCAGTGCCTTTTCATCCAGGACTCACAGCACAGCTCCTCCCCAGTCCCTTGCTGCACATGGAAAAGCCAAGCCCTGAGCTTTAAGAGGAGCTTTGAACCTGTCCCACTTTACATCACTGGCGAGACAAGCGCAGCCCATGCAAAGCGAGCACCCGCTTTGCTGCCTCAGTTTCCCCATCAGGACAAAGCCCAGGAATGGGTGCACAAGGGAGTGAGGATTTATGGCAAAGCCTGTTGAGAGGCTCTGAGGTTAAATGGGAGTTCAATTAGAATCAAGAGGCAGCGAGTGGTCCCCTCTCACTGTCACTTGAATGTGGCCAGGTTTGGGGATGGCACAGGCTGAGGCTGCCCCTGCAGCCTCGCTCCCTGCCCCATCGCCTGCAGAGAAGGAAGGGAAGAGCCGGCAGTGGCATAATGCACAATAATCCCCTGCTTAATTAGAGCTCTCCAGCTCCTGGGGCACAGAACTAATTAAAAAGCAGCTTGGTGCTTTGAGAGCCCTGGACTGGACGGGCCTGAGTGTGCAAGCACCCGGCACCATCCTCATCCCTTCCTTCCTTAGGGAGGATTATCCCAGGGTCTCCCTCTGGCCCCCCACAGCATGTATGTTCCCATTGTGTTACCCTTCCCGGCTTGGCCATGTGCTGTAGCCAGCAGAGCCTTGCTGGAAGGGAAGAGCACCATCTCCCCTGATCCAGGGTGACTTTCAGGAATAGCCACAGAGATGGGGACACCGATGGGTTTCCAAGCATGGGGCAATGACAGTGCCCCAGTGACAAGCCACTTCCCTGTGTGGCTGTTTCCACCCCATGTGGGATAAGGAGAGGCTGTGGGGCTGCGCTGCCCTATTGCTGCCCCAGGGATAGGGCAGATGAGATGCTCAGTTGCACATCCCTTGTGCTGCACCGCTGCTGCTCACCATCAGGGGTGATGCCATCTCCAGGAAGGCAAAACCCATGGCATGGAGTGAACTTTGGTGCTTAGGCCACCATCCCAGCGTGTCCTGACGTGGCATAGATGCATCTTCCTATCGCACACAGGACTCGCCCTGGTCCTGCCAGGGCAGCAAACGCCCTGGGTACAAAGGCAGCTCTGGCTTACACAGGACGGTGATGCTGCTGTGTGCCAAACCCTGCTGTCACTGCATGGGGTGCTGGCACTGTCATCCTGGCTCTGCTCTCACACAGCCTGGGACAAGCAGGGATGCAGGAGCAGCACCCTGGGCACCCAGCAGGCTCACGGCCATGCGAGATCCACACAAACAGGACCAAGAGGGGCATCAGCATCCCTGTCCCCAATGCTCTGCTTTGGACTCACAGCGGGGAGATGACCATGAACCCAACCACATCGCTGCTAGCAGCAGCCTGGACTTGGAGCAGCAGTTGCAGGAGCTGTGCACTCCTGGTTGCTTCTAAGCAACCTCATCCAGCCTGTTTTTAAAGGTATTAAAAGTCATTTCAGCTCCTGAATGCGCCTCAGGGCCATCCAGATACTTGCTACCAAGCTTAGAGTCATTCTTAGCTATTTTTTTATCCTGTTTCTCTCAACACAGGCATGCACAACAACCCAGGGACAGCCCATGAGACGTGTCTCAGACAGACAGACGTACCATTGCATCACAGCTTCTCCCTTCCAGGGCTCAGCGATGGGGCCACAGGCAGTGCCAATAGCAAAGGGCCACCAAACTTCTCAGCCAGAAACCAGACTCTGAAGCAAATGGTGCTTGCCAAAGGCAAGAAAGGTTCCCCCTCAGAAAGCAATTATTCACACATACGTGATGCTACAGGCTTCACCTGAGACCAGACCTCCCATAGAGACAGCAAAGGAATGGGACTGGGGGCTCCTGCTTTTCATCCTCAGACTGGCTCCCAAAGCCAAATCCCAACCTCCTAGAGCACGCACATCAGTTCAGCTCTCACAAAACAAGCTCTTGGCTGTACCTTGGGGTTGTCACCCAGCCGTGCTACCCAGACTCATCTCTCGTCTCCCCTCTCCAGGTCATCGCGGTGGTCATGGACATGTTCACCGATGTAGACATCTTCAAGGACCTCCTGGATGCAGGGTTCAAGAGGAAAGTGGGGGTTTACATCATCCTGGATGAGACCAACGTGAAGCACTTCCTTCAGATGTGCGAGCGAGCCCAGATGCACGCTGGACACTTGAAGGTAAGGGTGGCCCAAAGGGGCCCTGTAACCTCCTTCCATATAGAGGCTATCAGAGCTATCGACCCTGCTCCCTCCTGTCTTGGGGGAACCACAACCCCTAAACGAGATGAGTTTAGTCCATTTTTCTGTAGCAAAGGTGCAGGTGATGCCTAAATCCAGGAGCAGCAGGGTGGAAGGGAATGGATGAGCTATAGAGACCTAGATTTCCATGCAGCCAAGCTGAATGCAGAAAGACTGAGGAGCTTCTGGTACCCAGGCAGAGCTGGCTTTGGGGCAGGGGGTGTTTGAGGAGCTGTGCCCACACGTAGGGCATAGGTGCATATGGGGAGCCGTGTCCCCACATAGGGCACAACTCAGGCAGGACACTGCAAATCCCAGGGCAAGCCTCCATGCTCCTGGTGAGCAAGAGGGAAGACAGGAGAGGAGGATGCTCCGCAGGGCTGATCCACACTGTTGCCAGCCCCATTCCTGCTCCCTCCCCAGGGGCAGGAGCAGCCGCAGGCCGGTTCTCTCCCTTTCAGCCCTTCCTGCAAGTCAAGAGGCTGGAACTGAAGAACTCGATTTTCCCCTTTTCCAGAGCCTCCACCCCAGTGGGGGGCCAGGATCGGAGCAGGGAGGGACCCACGTTGCCAGGGATGCCCTCACTGCTCACACCGCATAGCGACCAGCAGGACCCATCTGCCTGCACACACTGTGTTAACCTGACCATGGAGGTGCTGGCGGCTGCACATGGCACAAATCCTGCTGGAACAAGGGAAGGGAAAGCAGAACAGGGGATGCCGGGCAGCACAGGGGCTCCATCCCCTGCCCAAAGTGCCCTAAAACTCTTACACATCCCTGTGCATGCTGGGGCAGCAAAGGAAATCAGTTGGTACAGTGCTGAATGCAGAGGAAGA
>JAOSLQ010039916.1:0-17640 GCA_025629905.1 Lorius lory | reverse complement strand
GATATAAGGAAGAAATTCTTTACTGTTAGGGTGGTGAGGTACTGGAATGGGTTGCCCAGGGAGGTTGTGAATGCTCTGTCCCTGGCAGTGTTCAAGGCCAGGCTGGATGAAGCCTTGGGTGATATGGTTTAGTGTGAGGTGTCCCTGGGCATGGCAGGGGCGTTGGAACTAGATGATCTTAAGGTCCTTTCCAACCCTAACTGTTCTATGATTCTATAGCTAAGCCCTACAGAGCTGCTCACTTAATCCCCTCTCAGAAGAGTGAAAGTGAGAAAACTTGTGGGTTCAGATAAAGGCATTTTGATAGGTAAAGCAAAAGCTACATTCATAAGCAGAGCAAAACAGGGAATTTATTCATTGCTTCTCATTGGCATAACAAGGCTCCATCGGCTGTCACGGTGACTTAGGAAAACAAATGCTATCATGCTGGACATCCTTCCTTTCCTCCTTCTTCCCTAGCATTTATTGCTGATTATGAGTCCATATGGTCTGGAATATCCCTGGGGTCAGCTCTTCTGGCTGTGTCTTCTCTCTGCAACTTGTGCACCCGCAGCCTGCTCGCTGGTGGGGTGGTGTTGAGGAACAGGAAAGGCCTTGACTCTCTGTTAAGGAAAGCACTGTGCTCAGCAGTAAGGAAAACATCCCTGTGTTACCAGCACCGTTTCCAGCACGAATCCAAAAAGCAGCCCTATACAAGCTTCTATTAAGAAAATTATCCCAGCCAAAACCAGCACATCTTGTTACCCCTTTGTTTCTATTGAATCCTTTTTTGTTTGCTCATGTGTCTATTCCCTACTTTTGTGCTCAGAGGGTTAGGGTGGTTTTTTTCACTCCAGCCTACTCACAGGAATAAGAAACCCCAGCTCGCTTCAGTATGAAGTGTTACAGTGTCCTGGCTTCAGCTACTCCTTCCTCCTGCATTTCAAACAATCCGACAATAGGAAGAGGCAAAAGCAAATATTTGGCATGTCTGAGCCAAGGTTCTTCTAGATATGATGATTCAGCAGTCATGATTGGACTGGTACCAGCAAAGGGCTTGATTTGATTAACCACAGGCAGTGCCAGTGAAAGCAGGAGGAACCTGTGCCAACTCATCTTACAAAAGAAGGGCAAAGTTACTTGCTTTGCTAAGAGTGGCTCATCATTCCTTCCACAAGGACACCATGGTGAGCCTGTCAAGCTTAAGCAGTTTATTCTTCTTTAATGGGAAGGAATGCATCCAAGCCTTCTCGCGGAACAAAGGGATCTGTGAGCACTTCTGAGCTGTGAGGAGTTGCTAGGACCACACTAAATGTCAGCTTTGTACCAAAAAGTATTCATTTGGCAAGGAACAGCATGTACCTGTGCAGAAAAGCTGGAGAGCAGTACAGGGGAATGGTGTCCTACCTTTACAAGGAGTCAGGACTCTTCTTTCCTTGCAGTAGTGGTCTCCTGGCATCCTTAACTTGTGCTGAACTGAAAAATGGAAGATTATTTATCATAAATTTGTTAGATTTATAAAGTGGCAAATTTATTAGAAATAAAAAGTTAGAAACAAAATAAAAAGCTGGTGGTTTTTTTTTTTTTTTCTAAAACCCCTTCTTAGATCTTGCAAACTGGAGTTCTGTGTTATTCTTGCAGGCAGAATTAGCCTGGATACTGCAGTGTCACTAAAGCAGAAAAGATGAGCTGGGGTTTCACCTTTTTCTCAGGTTATGAATGGCCATCATAGAGCAAGGAGCTCCTGTGGCACAGAAGAAATTCAGGTTGGATAACGGGAGGTTTCCAGAAAATAAGCATTTCATCCCTTACAGTGCTTTTGGGGTTATAAAGGGTGGTATGAGACAAAATGGGGCCTTAGGGACCAAGAGGGTTCCTGATCATGTTGAAGTATCCCAATACCAAACCTTTGCTTAGTGGCACTCTTCAAAACCACTAGTAGAAAGGATGTTGTTGTTGCTGAAATCTGAGTTCTTCCCACCTCTGCCTGGGACTTGACATCTACTGTACAAAAGTCTGGCTGGACTTCAATGTGGTTTTTCCCCTCCCTGCCCTTGCAGGAGGACCGGAGCGGGAGAGGATGTGGCAATACCATGTTGTCACAGCAGGACTTTTGTGCTGAAGGATGCTGCTTCCCTCTTTTAAGAGTCCCTAGAGACTAAACAGCTGGAAACTTTAACCTAGATGTGTTTTGGGGGTTTATGATTAATGTCATGTGTTGCAAGCAATGGGCTGAGCTGGAGAGAAAACAGTTTATAGCAAAGCTGCTTATTTTTTCTATCCCAGTGCTGGAATCCTCTTCCTGTCTGTTTCTGCATCTTGGGCAGAGTATCTGTTGCAGTCCTCAAGGTAACACGGGCTGTTGTTTCTACGAACACAACACACTGAGCAGTGTCTCATTGCAGCATGGTCCTCTCCATTCCCACATGCTGTCTGCTTGGTTTTGCACTATTTTGTACTGATTTGCACCATTTCACTGGAACTGACAGTCTCTCCCGCTCTCTATATATATGAACAGCTGGTTTGATGTGTGGATTTAGTGTTTCCACTGAGCCAAATATAGGCTTTATGTTGATAGCTGATCGCTGCTACGCCTAATGTTTAAATAACTGAGGGAAAGGATGTCAGGGTATTTTAAGAGATCAGCCCTTCCCCCTCAGCCCTTTGTAACAGGCAGACAGAGGCTCTCACTGTTTCTATCTATTGCTTCATTAAGGCCTCCATTCATTTTACGAACAACACAGCTGCTGACCAGCATTGGGGGGGGAGAAAAAGAAAGAATGAAAGAAAAAAAGGCTTCTGATTGCAACTGCCAAACAGTTCAGTGTCTATTCCCTGCAACTCAGCTTAGGGATCACTTGCTCACTCAGCACCTCCTGGGGGCTGGAGGACAATTGTTATTCGGATGTAATTAAAGAGGCAATACCCTACCCCATATACACCCTGATTTTGGCACTGGTGGCTGTGGGAAGTACATCAGGCATGGGATGCAGACATCACCGGGCATCTCCAAAAGAACCCAAGGGTTGGGAAGAGGGATAGTGGGCAGCTCTTCCTTCCCAAGCCGCACCATCCCAGTGAGCTGTGACCTGCAGCAGAGATGGAAACATATCCTTGGGTGACCTGCCACTCTGTGCAGTTGCTTATGGCTGAGGGGGATTATGGTGTTCATTCAGGTCAAGGTCAGCACGTGAATGGGGCTGGGGAGGGAAGGGCTATTTGCTGGGCGGATGCACTCAGGGAGGGCCAGTGCAGCACCAGGCAAAGCCTGCATGAGTGACAGCACTCAGGAAAGAGCACGAGCTGCCACCAGCCCAGACATTGCGTCCCTTGGCTCTGTGTGTGTGTCCATGTATGTGCATACATGTGTGTGTGAGCAGGTCCCCAAGATGCTTGGCACCCTGCATGCAGTATGATGGGCAGGGAAGATGAAGATGATGAGCTGCGGTTTCACTACACATCGTGGACCTGTCACCAGTACAGGGCATGGTCAACCAGCTTGTAGAGCCTGTCCCAAGCAAAGGTGCCACCCAGCCCTTTGCACAGTGGTGAAATGCACACAGACAGACCCCTTGCCTTACCTCTTGCCTACATTTGCATCTCTTCAGCTGTAATTGCTATTTATTGACTGATTGCAATGTGTTTTCATTTTTGATTGATAATGACCAGTGACCAATAAGTTCTTTATTACCAGCTGCCAGTGTTAGACTCAATCATGTGGTGATTCCCCCCCTGCTGCTCATACAAGCTTGGGGCAGGGAAGGTCCCACGAAAGCAGAGTCAAGCACAAGGTCAACACTTCATCTGGAAAGAGAAAGGTGCTTAGGAGATGATGCGTTTCCTGGATTAGTCCAAATGCAGTGGTTGAGAAAGCAGCCAGAGAGCCCTTCAAGCAAGATCGTGTGCTTGGCAGCTGCCTCACATGCAGGCAGAAGACACAGGGGCCAGATTAGAGTTCTGGTGCCTGTAGGGGCAGCAGGAAAATGTGCTTCCTTTGCTGAGATCTATTGCCAGAGGCAAAGTTGGATGGAAAGTGCTTAAAAATGCAGAAGGCTGCCCTTAACAGCAAAAATAACCCAGTAAAAGCACATGAAGAGGAAGGCTGGGGAGAGGGTGCTTTCACACCTTGTTCTGGCAGCCATAGGCAAGCCCACAGCACCCATCACTGTTCAGTTACAGGAAGCCACTCCAAGTATTTAAATTCCTACTTCAGGCTGGAAGGCAAGCTTGCTTAAATGGTAGAATCCTTACTGGGGTCAGGATATGTAAATGCAGGGGTATGGATAAGGATTCTTTAATTTAAATGCTGTTCCCCATATCTTTAATACCATTGAACAATTTCTGCTATGGCTGCTGCAAATGGGTTACTCCCGCAAACTCTCAGGTTTGCTGTTAAGGAAGACAGGATTATCCAGTTGAGTGGCACACTCTACTTTGCTCAGAGACTCTAGGCAGGCTACCCCAAGTCCAGGAATAATGCTGGGGGAAAAAAACAAACAAACAACAAATGCAGAGCCAGAAACAGACCAGTAAATAAGGATGTGTGAGCCAGGGATCACCTACCTTTCCCAGGCTGCCAAAATAGTCATACTGAGGGAAATGCTCCCAGAGCATCCTCTTTCACCACATGCTTAGTTTTATGTGTTCTCCAGTTCAGTGCTTCGTCACTGATTGCAAAAGCACACTTGGACATTGGCCAGGTGAGGAGATTGGAAAAGGAAATGAAATATCAGTGGCAAAAGTATGTCACCTTCTTTTGCTTGCCTAAGCTGCTAAATGAGATGTCAGTCATAGATTCATTAATCATTTACCACTTATGATGTTATTTACTATCTTTAAACCATAGCAGCAACATGCCACCCATAAAATCTCACCACGATGCTATACGAATGAGTAATACGTGTTACATAGCTGGAGTAACGCAGACTGACACTGCCAAACCAGTCTGGTTTTCCCATTATTTTTTCATATATTTCACATGAAGCTTAGAGAAATAGCTCTGTAGAACTATTTAAACGAGGAAGTCACAGTTTGAAAAGGTGTGTGTATAGATATGTGCCTGTAGTTAATGAGAGCGCTCTGTCTCCATCAGTGTAACAAGCTTCTTGTCTTAAAACTCCCTCAAAAACCCAGGAGAAAAATAATCCCAGGGTTTAGTTTACAAGATGACACCGTGTTTCTGAATACTGTGGACTTATTGCAGCATTATATGGCCGCAGAACAGCCCTAGTGAGCATATGAAAAACAGAGCAACTGCACTACACCCTGTTTCCAGTTGCACACACACTGAAATGGTGTTTTAAATTCTAGTCAATGCTCCATGCAAAGGCATCTTTCTAAGTTACATGCTTGCTTCTTCAGGGAGTGGATAACTTGCATTCTGGAGCTCCCCAACAAGGCAGCTTGAACCACCATAGTGATCGGGTAAAGTCTGTACAGAAGGCTAATGGTGATGGTCGCTGGAGCTGAATGGAGTCTTGCCATTTGTATCAGCATGAGATGACCTTTCAAATCCCATCCTCCATCCTTGTCCCAGCCTGCAGGTCCAACAGGATGACTGTCATGGGCTGCATGTGTGTCAAACTGTCTTGGCTTAGCCTGGATTTCAAAACCCTGCTCCCATCCTTTCTCAATCCTTTCCCTGGAGTGCTGCAGCCGAGGGGTCTAGCACGCGCTCAGATCCTGGTATCTCCTCAATGCTATTATTGTTACACTCTTGGATGATGGTATCGCTTTCAGGTCCCAGAAGAGACCTTGACCCATTGTATGAGGCACTGTACAAACGTTCCTGCTGGAGAAGTTTCAACAGATGCAATGAACACTAGAGCCTTGTTCTGTCCCTGGAGAACGGAGGAAAAGCAAAGCAAAGGGCTGGATCCATGAAAGCCTTTGAGGATCTAGATCCTGGGTGTATTTAAACAGTAACTACAAAAGTTCTTTTGTAAAGATACATGAGTTGCCTGGTGCACAGGGAGCCAGGGAGCTGAAATTAAAAGCTAGTCCATCGCTTTTGTTTTAATGGATGTTTACAAGAAGATTAGCCCTGGAACTAAGGCTTTCTAAATGCATCACAAACTGCCAGGCAAATTCACTGGCTACAAGTGTTTCTCTTTCCCTTTCAGTGTCACCAGACAAAGAACTGAACAAGCTAGGGAGGCTTGGTTTCCTATATGTTTGTGCCCAATACCCCCACAAAACCCCTTTACAGCAGTGTAATAACCACTATTCCACATCTGTGATGCCTTCAGCTGTCCCTCTTCCATGGCTGCTTGTTTCCAAATGGCGCATCTGTTCAAAATCCCTTAATGCTGCTGATATGCTTGGACCGCACTGTAGATGCGTTAGATGTGTTGGCTGCCTGGCAGGTGTGTATGAGCTTTTAGTGGGGACAATGTGGTGGGCTTCTTCCCTGTCTTGCTGTTTTATTTAACTTGTTATTTCGGGAATCACAATGCTTCCGAGATCTTCACTCTTCTGCCTACTTTGTTTGACGTTTCCCACAAAGGGACTGACTGACAGACAAATACACAGTACAGTTTCATATGCCTTGTTCCCTTGGGAAACCAGGCTAGAAACAGAAACATCTTGGGTGCGTTGGGTGAGATCTGTGGTTCCCAGGCATTCACTTCTCTGAAAACGGACACACACTGGAGCTGCTGGTCATGCATTAGCTTACAATAGCTTCTTTTATCTCACAATGAAAGCTGTGTGTTTCAGCCACCGCAGCATTTGATTATGGTGGTTACAGTGTTAGCTAATTGCAAAGAGAAGCAAGCTTATTAAGTGCCACAGTTTTGGGTATGTCTTCTGAGCCTGTTTGCTTGTTTCCTTATGTGTACATGTAAAACAAAGACTGATTATATATATGTTTTTATATATTACATATATATGTTATATATAAATATATATTATATTATATATATGTTTATACATATAGTCATATACATATCTTTATATGTATATTTGTGCATTCCATCTTATGCACCACATTTTATGCACTGTAGGAATACATGTATGTCAATATATACATCTATACTCATGGGCATTTTCATATATGGTTTTATATACAATATTTTCTACAAAATTACATAAATTCATTCATATGATATTTTCTATATGTGTATATGTACATATATGAGTATGTATATTTGTATATATGCATATACATGCATGTATATATACACACGCATATTGTATTTTATGACGGGCAAGAATTAGAGACACGATTCCAAGTCATATTTAAGGGATCTGACTGGTAAAGAGGTCCTAGGATGGCTTCCTTACCAAGCACCTCAATAAAAACAATTTTCCCTTTGGAAAACATCATCAACTTGTTGGCCAAGGCCACTTTTTCATATGCTCCCATGAACTTCTTTTTATCAAGTGATGGAGTTTGAAATAGAACGTGCTTAGTTTTGCAAGTGCTGAGGTTCATTTGGGTGGAGGTAAACAGGTCAGACATGACCTCTCCTGTCACTTCATCCAGGCTAAAAGCAGTCACAAGGATGAATCTTGAAAAGTACTGGTGTCTTCAAGTTCCTTATGAACAGAGGAACAAACAGGAGAGGTGTTTTGCATCTGCACTGGAACACACAGGCAGGGATCACCCATATTTTCTGCATTGGGGATTTAGAATCATCAAATCATAGAACAACTAGGGTTGGAAAGGATCTTAAGATCATCCAGTTCCAATCCCCCTGCCATGCGGAGGGACACCTCACATTAAACCATGTCCCCAAGGCTTTGGTCCAACCTGACCTTGAACACTGCCAAGAAACATTGTGCCCAATGCCACCACATCTCAAGAAAGCTTCAAAAAAGAAATTGTAAAAGCTTTGAATTAAGGAACAACCTAGCTCTATGAAAAATCCGTGAGCCAAATCCTTGTATATGTATAAAAAATAGAAGCTATTAAAGTTAAGAGCGTTTGAAGATATGCAGCATTTTTCCTATTTGTTTTTACATAAGGATTGAGTTATTTTCAGCCTGCTTACAAGAAGTTTTATCATAGCCAGAAAGATTCATGTCTCCCTAGAATCTAGTTTTCTCTGGGTTATCAAATTGAAGAAAAACAACTTGCCAATTGAAACTAAAGCAAAAGAAGTGACTGATGTAAACCAGTTGCATCATCCCAAGTTCAGCCCTGTACTGGTCCAGCCTCCAAACCATGCATCATTCAGCAGTTTTGCTGTGCCATCAGGTATTTTGGAAGCAGATATTGCAGTTCTTCATGCAGAAATACATTTCTGCTCTCCCAAGTGAAGCAGCAGCCAATGTGCGATGGTGCATTGGTGCTGTGCTAACAGTTTATTGGAGAATAAAACTGTCTCCTTCACCCTTTAGTGACAACAAACTGATTGCCTGGAAAGGTAGTGACAATTTTCTCTTCTTTTGGCTGACATTTGCATGTGAAACCACTTCTGCAGAAAATGGTGACACTGATGCTTACTCCAAGCAGCAGCCGAATTGCACTTAGTGCACCAGAACCTATGCCAAAGGTTGTCCTCTCCCTTTGCATCCTGGCCTCTGTAACACATGCCTCCTTTCTTCTACTCCAGCCATGTAAAACAAAGGTATGTGTCACTGGCAGGGTGTCAGTAGGAAGCAGGACCTGTGTGTTGGTAACACACAGAAGGAGTTGGCGGTCCCCAGGCACACCCCATTTCTATGTAAATAAATGGGCACATGAGGTATTGTCCTTCATTGTTCATCTGGCTCTGCATTTCATCCTTCAGAGCTAGCCTAGAAGCAAAACATAACCTACAGATAAGAGGATCTATTCTGAAAACATGAGCTCTGGGGTGGTCATTTTGGATTCAGAGCATCCAGGCTGTTCAAGATCAGAGCAGGTAGAGAAACTGTGAAAACATACCTGGTATGAGATGCTCTAAGAGACCTAGGTGAGTCCAAGGAGAGAAGGAAACAGAGGTTCTTGGACCCAGTCTCACAAAGCGAGAGACAGACATCACACAGAGACTTCAGGAGAAACTTTGTTCCCCCTAGGCTTTTCCTATGAACTTCACCATGGCGTAGGATCTGACTGAGAATGACAAAGGCTAGTTCTAGGGCTCATCTCAGTGTGATAGAGACTAGAGTCTAGTCCTGATGGTCAGCAGCAAAGAGCAAAGTGTGGTATTGAAAATGAAACATGCATGCCAATGCACATTTTCCAGCTTAGACCACATTAGTCAAGAGATGACAGCAATGATATCTGAATCTCACGTCTAAGCTACCAACAGCCATACTTTTGTTGTCATACTAGTGTGCTATTCTTTCCTTTGGGCAATTAACTACTGGTGTAATAAATGGCAGTGCCAGCAGGCCTGTAATTTAAGTCTTGGAATCTGTGCATAGAGGAATTTTTTGGCTGCTGTTAATGGATGGATGTCTATTAGAGTTGAAAATACTGCTTGTTCGAGGCCTTTCCAAAAACAGGGTGGCAAAACAAGGAGACTTAACATCCTAGCTCAGGAAAAAAACATGTTGTACATTGGCAGTGGATGAAGATTCCCCTTTTATTTTAAATCCTCTGTAAAATCAGAGCAATGGGTCAATTCCAGCATTCAGCCTACTTAATTAGCAATTTCAGAGTAATCATGGTAATGAGCCAAGTCGGCAAAGATGTCATTGGGGTTCTTGCAGTTCAGGTTGCAGAAGCAAGCATTGATCCACATGATTTTCCAGGAAAACTCAGTTCCATCTGGGCACTGAAACCTCACTTCAATAGTCTTGGACTTGTAGGGTGTGCAGCACCTATTGTCTGTGCAGACACCACAGTACTTGGGTCTATATGGACTTTTGCTCACACATCCTGAGATGGTGTAGTTCATTGGTTCATTGGCCCTGTAGACAGCCAAGCACTTCTTCCCAGGCTAAATCAGAACAGAAAAGAGACAGGTTAATATATCTTGCTGACACAAGTAGGACATGCAAACCACCTTCCCCATATTTACAGGGTTTTGAAGCTGTTAGGAAGCATTTTACAGCCCTGATCTGGAAGCTATGGCAGTTTTACATGCTTAGACATATGAGTTTAAAAGCTGCAAGTAGGGTACTTGCAAATACAGCTCATAGCCATGACCAGCAGTGCATCACTGCTCTTCCACTAGCTGAGTCCCAGGTCTGTCTGAACAGTGAGCACAGTGGACTTGGCTTGCCTTCCCTTGCAAGGACCCTTTGGCTGAAAGTAAAGCTCTCAGGGGGTTGTTTTCACACCAGCATGTGGAAGCACAGGGGGGACTTGGTTTTGACCTCTTTGCACCACAGTAAGTGCAGCCTTCAGAAGCCTGAATGCTGCCAAAACAAAGGCTAACCCCATGTCCAGACAAAGCTCCAGGGCTGTGCATAGGAGCAGTCCCCACCTTAATGTGCTTGGTGATATCCACCTCGCAGGGCCGCATGTTGCACAAGCGGCTTTCCTTCAGGAGCCGGCACTGGTCGTTGTCATTGGAAATCCTGGTGGAGATGCCCAGCCCGCAGGTCTTTGAGCAGGGACTCCAGGGGGAGGTGTGCACGATGCAGTTCTTCTGCCAGGCTTCATCCTCTCCCTCGTACGCTGCAGGGACCAGATTAACCCCATGTTATTCAGCCGCAGCAGCTTTCCATATTAAACCCCCTCTCCTCAGCTCATTACACATTCAGGCCACTAACCCAAACAATGAAATCACATCGGAGTGGCTCAGCATTCCCGTGAACCCTCTCATCCCACCCCTTTGCTGCTGACCTACTTTGTGTCAGACCCTCCGGTGCTGCGAGCGCTTGGGGCCAGGGCTCATTTCTTTATCTCCCTTTGCAGCCTCACACAAGGGGGTCCTTGTCTGGGACCCCCAGGTGCTGCCACAATGCAAACAATTACAGCCAGTGCAGAAAAGGGATGAAGGTTTATTTCTGAGCCCATTCAATTGATTCTGTAACAGAAAGTGGTCAACAGCCTGCTGGATGGCTGAGGGGCTTGGGAAGCAGCCACTGCCTTTCACTAGGAGGAAGAGCAGCTTGAATAGCTCTCAGGGGGCTCGGCAGTCACTTGAAGAAGGGGTGGGCTCTGTTTTGAAAGCAGCTGACAATCCCAGTTCAGGTTCCTTCACAGCCTCGGCCAAGGTCCCCACTGGTCTTTGATTCACTGTACAGCCCACAGGCAAAGCTCTGATAGAAGCTGCTGCGCTGAGCTCACTCAGTATTAGATTTATTAGTCTATTAGTTATTATGTTCAATGTAGTAATTGCTAACCTTGCTTTTATAAGGCTTCTACTTATGAGAGAAAAGGTCAGGCAAGGAAAGCTGTGTTATGCCTATTTTGGGACACAGGTCATGAAGACATAAGGCTAATTTCAGTAGTAGATGTTTTGAATTTGGACCTACAGTTCAAAGCTACCATGGACAGAAGTGAGGGTGAAACTCTAGTGGGTTTAACCCACAAAATGCAGAGTGAGGCTTTGTTTTGTGCAACAGAAATACAGATCAAGGACTGGGAATAAAACCTTTACCAGGAAGGAACCAAAATCCTGGTTTACAGCAAGCATCCCATGTGTCCTTGAGCTCTGCTTTTGTGAGATAGTCTAAAATATGGAACTAATGTGGCTAATGTCACTGCATTGCATCACAGGGTGTCGAGGACAAATTTAACACGTATGACAGGGTAAGTCCATTTTAAGCCTTTGAGACGAGGGAAATGGCACCAGCTCTGTGCAGTGAGCTGCATGATGCTCACTATGAATGTGAGTGTGAGGAAAGAAGATACCTTATGTGATACATAATACAGTTCAATAATGTCAAAATTCAGTTCAATCAGTCCAGAATTGTGAACTGGCAGTGAAAGTTCCACAGTAAATGTTTTCAAGGTGTTATGTAAGTTTGGGACTACTAAAATACAGGGGCTTTAAAATTACAGAATCACAGACTGGTTTGGGTTGGAAAGGACCTTAAAGCTCATCCAGTTCCAACACCCTCCCATGGGCAGGGACACTTTCCACTAGACCAGGTTGCTCAAAGCCCTGTCCAACTTGGTTTTGAATGTTTTCAGGGATGGGGCAGCCACAGCTTCTCTGGGTAGCCTGTGCAGTGCCTCAGCACCCTCACAGGGAAGAATTCTTCCTTATATCCAGTCTATAACCCAGACAGAAAGCCTCAGTCCCAAATTAAACTGAACCCATTCTGTTTTCCAGAGGGCCCAGATTGAATACAAACTGGTGATGTAAAAAGGACTTGTGACATCTTCCAAGTATCAGCAGATGTGTGCTTCAGAGGGGACTTTGTTACACAAGCATGCTTGGTGAATCTTACATTGCTGCTAAGCAGTTCAAGCACACCACCGTGTTTCACATGTCCTCTCCTTCACTACATGCTGGAGTCTCTGTGCCTCATTCACACAAAGACCAGATGCCTGCCGGTACAAGCTGATACTTTGGTTTTAAACTGACTTCCAGTTGCCCATTGACGGAGAAGTCCACTTCAGTCCCACCATACCTGCAGAAGAGATGTGGCGTGGAGATGTCTTCCTGATTTTCTTGGAGTCATCACAAATCCACTGCTCGCAGCACTTCCCTGCTAACTTAATCAGCTTTGGGTTTGGGCACCAGACAAGGGGAGGACGTGAGTTTGTGCACATGGGAATACAGCCCACAGCCCCGTTAATGCACGTGCAGTTGTATTTGCAGTTGGGTTGAAACGTGTCCCCATTGTTATACCTGACTCCGTTGAGGACACATCCTACACCAACAATCTCTGAAAGGAAAGAAGAAGAGAAAAAGACACACAGTGCACTGTTAGAATAATGCTGGTGACAAACAGTGCTGATGTGCTCCTTTACCAAGCTGCTCCCCGGGCTAATGGAGCCAACATGGAGACATGGCTGTGGGATGATGCGGTCAGCGTGATGCTCAGCCAAATGTGGTTACACCGTCTAGGAAAGAGTTTTCATTCTGAATCACAGCAAAAAAGGAAGAGTCTTTTAATGCTTCATGGAGAAAAGAAGTTAGAAAATAAAACAAGTTTTATCCATAAATAGTCACTTAAAAATCATCCTGTAGCCTGCTGGTAAAAGGAGCAATAAAAGTGATTAAATAGGTATTGAGTGAAATCTAATGTTTTCAGGGATATATGAGAGGACCACATGGAGTTGCAAATATGACTCAGCTCTTCACAACACCTTCTGAAGCAACAGCAGGAGAACACCCAAGCGAAGGAGTGCTTAAAATGGCACTGGTATCCTACATTTAGGCAACTTCAGTTTATCACTGAACAGTTTTCTTGGAAAACGAAGTAACACATTATAAGGCCACAAAAATTAGTATTTTATGAATATTTTAAAATAAAATCTCCAAAAAAAGAAATAAAACATCAAACTTTTTGATTGCCCATGGAGAGAAATCGCATTGGTTCAAAAAGCAGCCACTTCTTATTTCACAGTTGTAACAGTGACACAAATCTAATGGAAAATTCAAGCTTCACATTCTTGTTTGGTCACACGGAGGCAGTGTGCATGCACGGATCAGGTTGCTTAAGTTTTGAGTCTGGCTGGAAATGGAGCTGCAATGTGGCTGCTTCAAGGCTAACACGGATTGAAATGCCGGGTTCAAATTCTGCAAAGGCTTCCTACTTATAGAATGGGCTGAATGAAAACATCAAACACAAATCCCTTTTTCTGTACAAAAATGAGAGTTGTTGCTATTTGAAGGGCAGGTTCAGCTCCAGTTTTGATCATGCTTCCGTCTTTGTATTGAAGAGACATCACTCAGTGCTGGAGCTGGAGTTGAGAACTCAGCTAAACTTCGAGGAGTACACACAGATTATGACAGCTCAAGAAAATGCTGTATTATCTGGTATTTTGCTACCAGCATATCCCTCCTGGACTGTGTTAAATCAGCCTCATGCAGGTCTCATATATCGGAGGTTCATCATGAGAACATCCCAAGTATACACAAAGGAGCTGTTTAATGCCTTTATGTAGAACCTCGTTGAATCTGCATCTAAGTTAGGCACTTTGCGAGCACATATTATTTCCTGTTATATCCCTGGTCCTGGCCTTAAGTGCACAATGCCTGCCTCCTCACCTGAGCATGTGCTCAGCATCCTGCTGTCTCTGTCTCGGTGCAGAAAAAAGCCAACAAAAGGAGATGTGTATTGAGGCTCCTATCTGACGTCCAGATCTTGGACACAACTCACCATGCCAGCCCAGATGCAACTTGAATTTCCCACATTCTCACCCCATTCCTTCTCCCAACACCTGAAAGAATTCCATGCTCTTTCAGGATCTTTATTTTCCACAAATTCCATTGTTTCTGTAGTCCTGCCTGCACTGGATTCTCTAGACCTGGCTTTTTGTCATCCAGCTGCAAAGCAAATTCCTCACAGCAGCTGGTCCCCAACACCCAGCTCAGGAGCCTCACTCTTGCCTTAAGTCACCCTGCAGTCTCAGCAGTAGCTGGTGTGATCAGAGTGGAGTGATGTGGTCTATATATGACCCAGTCCATGAAAAGAACATATCAGCAGATCCTGGATACTGAAGCAAGGGGAAAACCACAGCTTTCTATGGTAGCCAGAGACAAGCCACTCCACTTCCTAAACATGGGAAGACCTACTTCTCATGCCCCTCAGCTGTGCACACCACAATGTCCCTCGCCTTATAGCCATGAATGTCACATAATAGGGAATTAAGGCTGCATGGAGACCTCAGAGCTGCCTTCCAGTATCTGAATGGGGGTATAGGGATGATGAGGATGGACTATTCATTAGGGATTGTAGTGATAGGACAAGGGGTAACAGGTTAAAACTGAAACAGGGGAACTTTAGATTGGGTATAAGGGGGAAGTTCTTTACTGTAAGGGTGGTGAGGCACTGGAATGGGTTGCCCAAGGAAGCTGTGAATGCTCCATCCCTGGCAGTGCTCAAGGCCAGGTTTGGCAGAAGCTTGGGTGATATGGTTTAGTGTGAGGTGTCCCTGCCCGTGGCAGAGGGGTTGGAAGTAGATGATCTTAATGTCTTTTATAGCCCTAAATATTACTTGCTTGTATGATTATTCTGGAGTTTAATTTATCCCACAGACTGAGCATTTGTCATTCACTCTGTGAATGACACTGTATTCCGAATCCAGCTCTTTTTTAGTCTCAGGCTTCTGGAACATCGCTTCTGTTAACAACATTTTTAGGCTCTGAATTTCTGGGGAAAGTGCTGACTGTTGTGTCTCCATGTTTGTTTTATGATTGTTAGTTCTGCCTCCCAAGTGGACATATACGTTTTCCCTTTCTCTCTTGTCTGGTTAGTAGTGCTGAAAGATGCTGGCCAGGTGGCCAGATCTGTGCATCTTTTTCATGTGCAGATATATATCCTGAATATATTTAGCAAGGAGATATTGGCACAAACATTCCAGTTAATCCAGAGCCACTCTCAAGAAAGTTGCCTAATGAAAAATCAAGAGTGAAGGGGTTGAATACCAGACCAGTGTTTTCAGTGTAAGAATGCCCATTCAGTGGTTGAGAAAACAGGATTTTAAAGTTGAAGTGTCATAAACTGGCCATGGAAGATATCTTACTATCAGCCTATGTCTTAAAAAAGAGGCGTTTTATTTTCTTCATCACTTTTGTCTCTAGATTTAGATTGTATATGCTGAAAGGAAAATCCTTCGTGGAGAATAGACTATGCAGACCTGGAGTCCAGACCTCACGATGATTTCTAAGAGTATATCACAAAAGTGTGCCCATATATACCCTTCTTCATTGAAGCCAAGGTCTGCAGTGGTTTCACTGGTGGTATCAGCCCTTTATCCTTGAATATTTGCCTTCTGGTGCCAGACTGTTTCTGAGGTGACGGCATCTTTCACTTTGCATGGCCCAAAGTAAGCTGAAATCATCGCCAAGGAGCATTCATGGCTCCTTTGAGCCTCTTGAATAGATTAGGAGGAACCTTCTCAGCATGTCCCTAAACCCAGCTCTGTTGAGGCCACTATACAATTAACCATCAATTGTGCTGCAGCAAACAGATTGCATTGATGATAACCAGATGTGAGCAAATAAAGGAGCCAATGGAATTTGGGCCTTGTGTGTCTGATCTCTGAAAGCCTTCAATAGTTTCTCCAGCCCTGAGTTCACACAGCAGTCATAGGTCTGCAGTGCCTCATGCCATTTCCAGTGAGCTAAGCTGGTTAAACTTGCCAGGTGAATGAGAAAGGTCAATAGTTTGAATGCAGAGGCTGAGTTCTGTATTGTCAGATGCTTCTGATCACAGAACATTAGCTGCTGCTCATTCCTCTGAAGTTTTGAAAGCACTCACAACACAGGACTGCAAGAGCCTGAGATGAGGCTAACAGCTGTCCAATGGTTGTGCGTTCATTTGACTTTAGTTGCATCAAGTATGGGGGCTTGGGAATAGATATGGCACTTCAAAATAGCTCTGAGTAGGCTCGGATAAACCTTCTCTTACCCATGTTTCCATTCCTCACTGCTGAGGAACACTTGGGCCAGATGCTCCCTGCTCAGGTGGGTTGGGGCTAAGCTTATTGTCCCTTCAGCTTGGGGGTGTGAGGTAGGAGTGATGTAGCTCATGAGAACTGGCCTCATCAGTTCACAGAATCACAGAATCCCAAGGGCTGGAAGGGAGTTCCCCTGATTTTTGTTATTCCTGACACCCCTCCTTAGGAAATAACCATGCTCAAGACCACAAACACATCTCAAGCTCTATACAGTACAGATGCAGCAATTTCAGGGACATGGTGGCCTTTCCCCCAGCCTCCCATACACCTAATACCAACAACAGTACCAGTGATGCAGCACACTTCTGATTAACTAGCAAGACAAACCCTAGCCTTCCAGTGGAAGGGAATTCCACTGAAGGCTAAAAGGAAGAGCTGTCCAACACATCAGAGAGTTTAGAGGCATCAGGTGGAACCTGGAATCCCATACAAATTTTAAGACCTGTCCTCCTATACTTAGATATATTCAGTCAGTATGTATGCACAAGTGAACCATCAGCAGGGTCAGATGCAAAAAGGGGGAAGGCTGCCTCACCTGGAAACTCTTTTTTTTTAAGAACCAGAAAAAACCATACTAGTACTCCTATGTGCTCAGGACATGGCTGTTCTAGCGCACATCTCAGTGTCTTCTACTCCATGTGAGTTCCTGTCACATTCATGGGTCTCTTTCAACAATTTCATCCCTCTCATGAGTAAAGGTTCAACAAAAAACTCTTTCAGTCATCTGATGAAAACATCCACCAGGTTTGAAGGTGGCTACAGACTGCACCTAGAAATTGATCTAGACATAATCTTAGTAAGATCTAGCAGCTTGGGTGTCTTCAATAGACTGTCTCTATTATCATCTTCTTTTTGCAGTTGAACATAACAATTCCATAAACAACCTTCTTCCCACCCCTTTCATCCTTCTCTAAAGGCAAACTGATTATTTTTGCTTGTTTTTAAGGAGTAATCTAAGCTTTACATGACCTGTAATGCCAGGCTATTTCAGATATTCTATTGCCAACTCCCAGCTAGCTTTATCTCCAAGGATATTCAGTGCCTCCTGATAGCATTATCCTTCTATTAATTGAAATTCTGTCCTAAAGAAGGAAAATGAGAGATTTCTAAAGGGGTTAAGAAATAACAAGGCAAAAAGAAATAAATCTAAGCAATCCTCTGAAGCAGTTCTCCAGGCTGGAAATCTGGAAGAATGTTTT
>JAOSLQ010039912.1:0-11129 GCA_025629905.1 Lorius lory | reverse complement strand
ATTAATGTTCCAGTAGCTGACTTGATGGATTGTCTCTAGACTGTATCCCCTCATTCCTTCCACCTTCTCTCTTAAAGACAAATGCTTAAGACAAATCTCTAGATGGAGGAAAAGACTCTGTAATAGATTATTTCTTATTACTTAGAAATTGGTTAATAATTTACTAATTCAATTTCAGTGTTTTATCCCCCTCTTCAATTAATCTTTAGAATATAAAGTAAATGCTGCTCTTTGTTCTTCCAATGCTAATGAAGAAAGAAACTAATGAGGAGACCTGGCCTTGATACCTTTCTAAAGATGATTTAGTGGCATAGGAGTTAATTTTCATTTTTTAGTCTCTTCTTTTATTTACTTCTTAAACACAAAATCCACCCATAAAAATGAAAGCTGTACAAGCTGGTTATGAGCCCAATTGCAAGCATGCTAGGCAAGTCTTACTCTAGTAAAATTCTGTTCCTTGGCAGAGTGTTACAAAAATCATGTATACCTATAACTCTTCCATTCTGCAGATAAATATTTTATACAGATACTTTTTACATATTCAAATAAAACAAGATACAGGAACTTTTGTATAGCGATTCAAACTGCCGTCTGCTGCTCTGAAATGGTGCTTTAAGATTTAACAGGTATAGAGTGATTTGTTTCTAACAATTGTATATGTGTCTCTGTGGTCATAATGCATTTCAAAGAGATTTTTCTTAATCGCATCTGTCAGGAATTACACAAGTATAGTCAGTCCAGTCTCCTGACATCCCTTCCAGCCCTGTTTCCTGTAATTCTATTACCTTTTGTTTCTTTCTTTTCTTCTGTTGTTTTTTCCTTACCCTATTCCTCCCATCAGCACTCTGAGAACTGCTTCCAGCCCTGCCTATAGCGCTGTACCCAGTCACAGACTGGAGTCTGTGACTGATGGCTGCTTGTCTGCCAATACACAGGTGCAAATTAGGAAACCAGTTCATATTCCAGCCAACAGACTTTTGTTCATGCAGCGTGTTGTGTCATCAGTGGCAGGGGTTTGGACATAAACACTTAGGGCACTAAATGACATGTTCTAGTGTTTAGATACTTCTTGCCAAGTGTGATTTCACACCTTGGGAAGGACAAAAATATCTGTCAACAAAGCTCCAAACAGCAACATTTCTCTATTTTCACTTACCACAAAGTCCTTTTTCTCAGAAGAAAAATTATCATAGTAGCATGTGGCCAAAGTTGATAAGCTTATTGCATGTAATTGCCACTGATAACAGGAAGAAAACAGTCATTTCCCCCATACATACATGCTTGCTTAAGCCTGTTTTGTTACAGAACAAGGGTAGTACATTAAGCCATTTTAACAGCAGAACCAAGATCCTTTCCTGCAATGAAGGAAAAGTGCTGTTCAGCATAGGCTCTGCTATGAGAAATCGTATCAGTCAGGACAGGATTCCTCATAGCATGCTGTTGGCGTTCCCCATGAACAACAAGAGCACTCAGATCTGTGCCTATCTAGAGTTTGCTTCTGAGGGCTGTGTAAGTCACCACAGCTCTGCTACAGGTCAGCACTCCTGAACTTTTTTTGTCTTTTGTCTTTGCACAGGGGCAGGAAATTCCCTATGCGTCTTATTCTCTACTTTGCCTTCAAGCACAAGGGAAGGCAGGGCTTGCTGTATGAGGTTTACTTTACAGATTCCTAATTCTATGAAGCAAATGCATGTACACAACACAGAGCAGATCCCCAAATCTATTAGAATTGTGAATTGTCCCAGATCTTTGGCAGTAGGAGAGAAAGATTTTCCAAGTGACTGAGTAAATTGATGCCCCCGAAAGCATTGTAAACTGATCCATTAGGCTTGACTTTGAACTACCTTTATTCCAGCATAAATCTGGAGTAAGCCTGCTGAACTCAATAGAGTTATGCCAAGGCAAAATCAGAATCCTTCTGTTCACTTTTTTTCTTTCACTGTGCTAGCTAATCCCATAGCTGTAACGAAACCGAAAAATCTATATATACAAACTCCATTGGCCAGGCTATCTTATTGTGAAACCTCCAATATATCCCAACCTTATAAAAAATCACTGAAGTGTGACACTGTTCTCTCGCTTGCTTTTCTGATAAGCAAAGATCAAGGGCTGCCAGTAGCACAGAAACTAGAAGACAGGAAAATAATATTTCACAGCAGGGGAAAAAAACATAACTGAATGGAGATGAAGGCAGCTAAATTAGAGAAACCCACAATGCACGGGTAACATGGCCACAACACAACACAAGGCTGCTGCAGAGACATTAAGGCAACTAAAAGATTCTCCAGATGACCATCTTGGAGTTGCAGAAAGCAGCAGCATCACCAGTAATGAGTTCCTTCCAAAAATACGCTCCTATTCAATAGCTTGGTTTAAAACAGATTAAACTAGAATCTTATTGACTTCATCAGTCAGTGCATGGGGCCTGATGAGTTTAAATAAAAGGTAAACTGGTGAAATACTGTCATGATAAATGAACCCACAGTTTCACAGACTGCAGATGACTGTACTGTGCTGTTTGCCATGTGTCACACTGTATATTTAGGAGGGTATCATCTTTCTATGACATCAACGAGAAATAAATGGCCATCTTTTGAGATCAGCAGATGTTTAAAACAAAAATAATGGCAGAATTTAGAAGTGGCGTCAAAAAGGTGTTAGTTCTGTCTCTGCTATTTGAAAAATCTCCAATTTCCTTGCCAACAAATTCCTAGGAAAAAAATGGTAATATTCCATTTCATTATTAGCTGTTTTTAAAAAATGAGATGAATATGCCTTCCATATCAGCCTATCCTGTAAGGACTGATGGTAGTTTGTAGTTGCAATAGATAAATTCTGAGATTTGCAGTGCAAATCTCATTTTTGGGGACACAGCAACTTGTGTGCAATTATTCAAAGAGCAAGTGAAAGGATTTTTCTCTGTCCCCCTGACTATACCTGGTAGATAAAGAACTCCTGACATCTGTTGTTCAGCGTCTTTTTTCAGCCTCAGTCTGTAAACCAACCCTCCCAGGGTGTGGTATGATTTCCACCCAAAGAGCCACAGAGTTGTGCGGTTTTACTGATACCTTGAACATTGTATTCAGTGTGGGAGGCATGTCCTTCTGACATGCCTTAAGCATATACACATGACTGCATTCTTACCAGCCAAGTGTCTCTAGGCTGGGTAAATGTCTTACTAAATCAGGTTCCATGATGTTGATTTTTTTTTTATTTGACTTGGGGTACTGTTCAATAAAAGAAGTTAAAACTCTTGAAACACAAATTAAATTTATGCAGTTAGGTTATTGTGTCGTGTTCATATCATGGTAATGTCTAAATACCAGTTATGCTGTAAGAAGGAAAAGTTGATGTCCAGAGGGCTCCTGTATTTATCATGCCAACTGATGCAATAGGGAGTGTCTCTCAAACTACAGGCCACTGTGGATCAGTGAGGCTGTAGAGAATTTCCTGTTAGTGGTCCCTTGAGAGAAAGCTGCCTCAATGGCCATTTGCAAGGCACTTCAAGGAACAGCCTGTAAGACTAGAAGAAGCAGGAAATAAGAAGAAGGAACTAACATAATGGCATTTGCTACAGAAGTAGCCACCATACCACCTGGAAAGAAGGGTAAGAAGGAACTGATCATCCATTTTGTATGCCTTCCAGATGGGAAGATGGGAGGAAAAAAAACTTGGCTAACAGGACACACTGGCCAAAATTCAGGGAATCACTTGCAGGGAGTTAAGAAAAGCCAGAAACAAGGAAGCGTGTAAAGAAGAAAAAGTGGAAAAGGCAAAAAAGCAGATGGCCAAGCAAATATTGAGAAAGGCAGTGCTTCAGGCTACAGGGAAAGGGAAAGAAGAAGAAAAGCCAAAGGGAGAGAAAAGGTGCAATAAATTCTTTGAGAAAGGATTGCAAACACAGCACCAAAGCAAGGTCCTCCTGTTTCAGTCCTAACTCAATGGAAATGTAAAGCAAAAGGATTGCCAGAGAAACTTTGTTACACCATGGATAAAGTTTCCCAAAGCATGTCTGCAACAGGAGAGGTGATTGTATTATGTAATATTATATAATTACACTGGTATATAATATGTGTGAACACTCTAGAAGTGAGTCTTTCTCCAGTTTTGACTTTTATGCTCTGGAAATGGTTTCAGTTGAACTGGAGATGGTATTTTTAAGTTGGGACAGGAGTTCACATGTAGAGTTATGATTGTTTAACTGTATCTGCATAATTGTATTGATGTGAAATGTGCCTCTGTGAACAAAACCTGAAATATCTAGCTGCCCTTCAGCCCATGACGTTCTTCAGCTTAGCAAGAAGCCACATTTCCAATGTGGCTTTTATGGGATTTTCAAATCTTTTATGATTGTATGGGAAGAGAACAAAACAACACAAGGTTATTTAACAACAACAGAAAAAGAAGTCTTTTACAAATATGCAGAATTGTTTAGGATTCCTAAGCTTGTACTTCGTGCAAGCAATTGCTGAAGATGCTACATGGAAGTCTTGTGATCGTGAATATGAGAAGAGATAATGAGAAAATATTACGTGTGAAGTTTTAGTCCATGCTGTGAATACTTCTATAACCTTTGGCATAATCTGAGAGCTGCCATGGGACTATATCAGGGAGAAAAAAAAGTAGACAATGGCATTTATGATACCTTGAAATGAAGGGTTTTTTTTAATGCTGGAGTTTTAATAGCATATGTCTTTTTGTTTTAACTATGGATTTTACTTGGCAAATGAAAAATGCAGTATCTCTCAATATATATGAAAAATATATAATTCAAGTGTTAAATGCAAGTAATGGTTAACAATCAGATGCATGTTCTATTCTTTGCTTCCATGTGCTGGTCAGACAAAAAAGAAGAAAAGAAATGCTATATACTGGTTTCTCAAGAACGCAGCATCAGGGATCTGTAAAAGTCTGAGTGATTCTATTGCTTCCTTTTGAAGGGCTCTAATAATAAGGAGGCCTAGGGAGAAAAATTGCAGTTGAAGACCATTGAAGTCTTGAACTGTAGTCAAGCCACAGAGTGAAATTACTGAGCCCTGAACACCTTTCCTGATCTTTCTCTGTTGAGAAGAACCTTTGTTAGATTAGGAGGCAGAGGTTGAAAGACTCAATTGAAATCCTCACTAAATATATTTTCTGAGAAGTTAGGACATGTGGGTTTTTTTCCCCACATGGATTTACAAATCCTCAGAATTGGAGCAGACAGGGAATCACTCAATTTTTCAGTAGAAAGAATAAACTAGAATATTACCAATTCAGCATATGAGCAAGCAAAGCAGATTTTCTTGCACTAGCTCATCTGAGCCAGAGTGACCCATGCTGGGACACTGAAAAATATTTGAAAGGGCAGAAAGTAAAGACTGTAGGTGTAAGTATTATTCATATGGTGAGAAACCTTTTTGTCTTGGATACTAGAAAAATAACTTCGTCCACTTATCGCTGAGTTCTTAAATAGCCCATGCAGTACGATAGACTGACTGACATTTTATTTGTCTTATTGCAGATACACATCTCCACAATATGTGATTTTCCAGGGTACATCTTCAGAGTCTATGGTCAACCTGTAACATTCTGGTGATGGTATGAAAAAACACTGTCCTTTTCATCTGAATTTATCAAAGCACCTTCCAAAGGCAGAAGCATAAACTGAGTGTACACTATTAATAAGCCATACCTAGCAGCTTTCTCCTCTGATTATTCTGTTGCAAGTCAGAGACACTCTGAAGTTAAGCTTACACCAGAAAAAGATTTATTAGGATAGCTGTGCAGGCAAGACAGTTGTACAGGCAAAATGCAACATCAGGAGGTGGAGTTTGTGCTGGTCAAACAGTATTTTACACCAGCTTTTCCTGGGCCACTCCTGGTATTATGCCAGCATAGGAATATCACAACCTAACCATCTATTATTGTAGTGGAAAGCTTCAACTAGGAATCTGGTCCAGCAGTAGCAATTACCATTGGCCATATAGTGGTGAAAATAAAGAGCAAAGACAAGTTTAAATCATAGAATCATAGAATGGTTTGGGTTGGAGAGGACCTTAAGATCACCCAGTTCCATTCCCCCTGCCATGAGCTGGGACACCTCACATTACACCATGT
The DNA here is from genome assembly GCA_025629905.1 of Lorius lory. Classification (NCBI taxonomy): domain Eukaryota; kingdom Metazoa; phylum Chordata; class Aves; order Psittaciformes; family Psittaculidae; genus Lorius; species Lorius lory. The sequence continues at coordinate 5,030 of JAOSLQ010039912.1, read as the reverse complement.
TGCCCCAGGCTCTGTCCAACCTGACCTTGGACACTGACAGGGATGGGGCATTCACAACTTCCTTGGGCAGCCTGTGCCAGTGCCTCACCACTCCCACAGGAATTTCCTGCAAATTAGCATAAGAGTGGCAAAATTGCATATTTGCTCATTACCATTGCCTCCAGGGGGCCTTTTGACTGAGTCCTGTTGGCCAACACCTATCACCTATCCCAGGCTCTTGCCAACAAGGATGCAATTGCCCTGGGCAGGGGTGATTGATGGTAGTCCATCTACTACTTAATCAAATATAGCCATTCCACTTTTTGAGTTTCTTCTGGACCTGAGTACTGCTGCCAAAGAAAAGCGGTACATAGAAATGGAAAGCTGATCATGATCAATAAAGCAGCAGTTTCTGTAAACTGAAAAAGAGGCAGAAATAGGAAAACATTCTGAACTAGGGAAGCATGCAGTGCCAGAAAGGAAAAGTCAAGGAATCTAGAATACAGTAATCCAGGGAGCCTGTGTGCAGCAGAGACAGAGAAGAAAAGCAGAGACAGCTACTGCAAGGGACCATTGGGTAGGCAGCATTCTGAAGAAAATCAGATCTATCAGGTGCAAAAGGAAGGAAGAGAAAGGCCTAATGAGTGGCTAAGGGTGAAGCCTGTATGTGCACCTCTATTGACACTTTCAGTCTAACTCCTGATTAACATCATTCTCTTCTTTTACAGGAGGGAAAATGAGGATCAGAAATATGCTAGAGACATAGACAGGGAAAGCATCCCATATCTCTCAATCCTGATCGCCAAGTACTAGCTATATATCGGGCAAACTGAGAAAGCAGTGAATCATCGTATCTTCAAGGAAAAGCAATTTTAAGGCTCAATCTCATCATGGACGCAAGGCAGAAACCCCTGGAAATACATCTCAAGAAATTTCTTACAGTGCTGTGAAGCTGAATTGATCTAAGCATCTTCGGGTTTTCAGTTACCAAAATGAACCAGACCATATACCAGGGCATGCATAAAAGAAACACGTTAGAACATATGTATAGTTATATGCAGCTATGCTTCCCTTCTTAAGCTTTCAGAATTGATTGCCAGCCACTCTCCACATCTGTGGGTGTTTGACTGGGACTTTAACAAGGCCAAAACATGTAACAGGTCTCAAGTCCTTCTGCCCACTCAACAGGCTCTCTGCAAGGTCTTCAGAGAGCTCCTAGGACTAGTCCCAAACGAAACTAAAACCAAGCAGCAAATAGCAGGGGTCTGACAATGAGGCCTGAACTTTGCTTCCACGACCAAGTCCTCTTTAGCACTGGAATAAAAGGAGAGCAAACAAGTCTTTTTCTGCTTGTGGACCCTTTCATTCTTCTGTGAGGAACTGAAAAAGATGCAATTCTAAGGACTAAGAGCTGTATTGTGTGAGAAAATTACAGCAAGGGAAGCTGGACTGCATCATTAAGTTATGGCAGGATAACTGAGCAGGAAACTGAAGGGTGACCCTGTTAATTCACTACCCTTATGTCACATAAATGAGCCACTTGTGTTTCGACTGTTACATTTGCTCTCATCTGTATGCAGTTCCTTCCTCTTTTGGCCCAATTAACTTTATTCAAATAGCTGTGTCATAAGTCCTGAGCTTATAGTATCTTTTCCTTGCTACCTCACCTTGTATTACAGGGTCACACAAAAAGGACAGCGTGTCATCAGAGGACTGTGTGAGATATCAGCATGTTTATGGCTTGCAAGCGTGACATTATCAGCAAGCTGACATTAGAAGAGTCAAACAGATGACCATTTCTTTTCTGCTCCCCTACAAAAGGCTTGACGCAAAACTCACTGGAATTTGTGCAAATATAAGGGGCTTTGGCTCAGCCTCAAACAGACCAGCCAGGAATAATGCTGAAAATGTATCTGGAACTGAGATGGTACAACAAGACTAATCCCAGTCACCTTCCTTTAGCAGGAGGCTCACAGTGATTTGAATTGGCTACATTCTGTTGTGAATTAAGCTCAAAGCCCCAAAGGCAACTAGATTCCAGTCATCTAGCTTTGCAGCCTCCTCCAAACTTGATCCGGAGGGAAAAGTGACTAATCCTATTCAGTCGCTACACTGAGCTAGTGCCATCAATTAAAAAAAACTTGGGGCACAGGGAAAATGAACAATCTGGGTCAGTCTTTCTCTGCAAGTCCTCTCCCCAACTAATAAAGGAAAGCAAGGAGACAGTGAGAGGAGGCACTGATAAGAAGGAAAGTTCACCTGATAAGGTGCATACACTTCACAGAAAAGGAATCAGATCAGTGAGGTTTTGTCAAAACTCCCAAAACGGAAAGAGATTGGATTATAGGAGCTAGGTCTCCTGTTTTCTGGAAAAAGGATCATATTTTACACTCACTTCCAGTTCTTCGGTGTCCATGCAGGGCTGAGAGGACAATCATGGGTGGGAGCAAGGCAAGCTGCAAAAACATTTCTGGCCGTAGAAGTCAGCTTCTTGGCTCCTCTCTCTTCAGGGCTACGGGTAGCACAGGAGAACAGCCCATTATCTGGTCCTAGCCATGACCCAGGAGGTGAGTCATAAAATGGGAGTTGCCACTGTAACAGCTGCTTAAGCAATGACATTACTAGGTGCTTTCAGCAAATGCATTTTTGGGTAGGCTTCAAAGTAAATAACCGTTGCTGCTGCTTATCATAATGTTACTTTGAACAGGGTTACCAAGGACTGTGGGCTGCAGAAAAGGTTAGTCTGCAGATAACCCCCTACCAAGGTTATTAGCACAATAAAGGAAAATGGTGTATGTGATATTGTAACAATCTCTAAGTTTTCCCTGCCCCTTACAATAGAAGTAGAGCACTTTCATTATTAATATCATTTGTCTCATTTGACTTTGGTGCAGGTTTCCTGTGTTGACAGGAAAGGGCTGAAGGTTTGTTTGTGATGAAAGTGAAGATTTTCTGGTTTTAAAAAAAGCTATTCTATAAGCAGTGAAATTTATGAAGCCTGGTTACCTTGCTTGGTGTCCTGTCATCTGCATGTCACCTGGTGTGTACCACACTATATCACCAGCCCCATCCTCCACAGCCCACTGGGGTAGTTAGGAGAATGCTGACAGAATGGCTGGTTGCTGTTAAATTCATAGGAGCTGAATTCTGCCCCCCTTTCATCAGTGAGGGGCATGAAGTGATCACCTGCTTTTATGTAAATGCCTGTTTTCGTTACATTTATTATGTGTCTTTGAGGCTGTTGTCAATGGCAGAGATGCCAAAACTCCACAGCTACTGAAGGGAAGGATGACCATGGCTTCCCAAGTGCTATTCCCATAGGTCAAACTGCACAGGTTGGCTCTGCCAGCAAGCTTTTGGACGATAATTCACCAAGGTAGGCCTCACACATGGTACTACAGCTGATAAAGACTGAAGAGGAAGGTTAACAAAAAAACCCAACAATCTCCAAACCCCCCCCAAAACCAAAACCAAACCACACAAAGACCATGAAGTGTGACACTTCGGTGGAATTCCTTCTTTTGTCAGGGTGACTGTCACAGTGTCACTGGTGTACCTAGCTAATGCTCAACCTAATGGAAGACTACGAAGCAAGTTTATGGGGACTGCATGGGGACTGTACGTAGTTTGGGTATTGACCTGGGAGAAATGAGGGGCTACTGTGTTCAGAAAATGGGGGAGGAAGGAGAAAGAGTGAGAATGAGAGAAGCAGCAAATGCAGAGGTCCAGGAAAACAGAGGAGAGTGACAAAGACAGTCCCTGTGTGGGTGTCCTCTCCAGGGGCACCTCTGGCTCAAGGATTACTGGATATAAACATTGAAAGATCAGTGCCACGACCTTGTGGTGAGTCACAAACGCGTGAAGCTGCTGTCCCACGGCAGAGAGCCTCAGCATCCCCAGGCTTACAGCTGGCCTAACACCCCTTTTCTTCAGTTCCCAAGGGTCCCCAAAAGAAGCTACAGGCATCCATTACCCGACCCAACCGGGGGGGCTCCCGGGAGCAGGCAGCGCCTGGCAGCGTGGGGTGGGAAGCCAAGGCTTTAGGAGGAGCCCCCCTCGGCTTCCCCCCGACCTCCCAGTTGCTATGCAGAGGAAACGTCCAGCCCCGGGGTGTCCCTTCTTTTCCCCCGGGTCCCCCGCCGCTCCGGAGGCCTCAGTTTTGCAATGGAGTCCCCGGGACTCCCAAGGAGTCATGTCATGACAGCGCTCTGTCGAGACAGAAGCCGTGTTTCTGCGGATCACCTCGAGGTCCTCCCTCGGAAGGAAGAGCGACATTGTCCTCCCGTCCATTACCGGGATGCGCGGTGTTGACAATCATTGTATTTTCGGCCACTCAAGATACCGAGCAATGCGACAGGAGATCCCTCCTCGATCGGCGGCACAGAGCCAAATGTGCCCCGGGGGGAGGTCGGTGGGAACGCCTGTCCCCATTGTCCCTTCACGAGTGGATCCGGGAGCACACGGAGCGGGGAGGACCACGCGTGTGCTGCGGGCGGCGGGTCGCTCCGGCCAAATCGCTTTTCTCCGTTGGGTGGGCAGGGAGGGAGAGATCGACAGGCAGAGGTGCGGGGAGATGAGTAAAAAGCCTCGCAAATACAATACGGCGCTGCGCCCTTCCCGCAGGCGAGCTCCCCGTCAGGGGACTCGGGAAAATAAAAGAGGTGGGGAAAGAATCCCTAATACTTGAACCTTCGGGAAATCGAAGGGGGTTTTTCCCTGTTCCGCTGCCAAGCCCAGGATTTTTGTTTTCTCTCCCAGCATGCGTTGATGACATCACGAAGTGCCCCTTCTTTGTGTGTCAGTGATGTCACCAAGTGCAGTGTGGGGGACAATGGAATCCTGAACTCCGGGCGAGTGGGAAGCGGCTGCTCCTGCTGCGGGTTCGGCGCTGAGTCGAGGGAGGGAAGGGAGGATACAGCTGCTGCTTTGGGGCTGAAACAGGTGAGAGACGGGGAAAGATGCCGGGGATTCCTTTCGACTTGCCTGGGGGGGGCGACTTCTTTAGGCTGGGCTCTTTTTTTTCACACCCCCCCACACACACTCCCGAATTC
>JAOSLQ010039910.1:0-23348 GCA_025629905.1 Lorius lory | reverse complement strand
CCCCTTCAGTTACTGGAAGGCTGCTATGAGGTCTCCACGTAGCCTTCTCTTCTCCAGGCTGAACAGCCCCAACTACAGTGGTTAGGGTGGAGATGAGGGCCAAGCTGTTGTTAGTTAGGGTCAATAATGATAGAGGAAAGAAAAAGAAAAAAAGAGAGGAAGGAAACTGTTCTGCAGAAGTCAAAGCATTTTTTTTCACAGGGTTTCAAGCAAAATGAGTCTTTGTGAGCTCTCCAGACGTCTCTACCCTGCCGTGCTTCGATGGCCAGTGTTAGCGACCCAACCCGCACACAAAGGGTCTTTGACCAAGAGGAGCTGGTACCTTCTCCCCTGGCCCGGTCACTGTCCATGACTTCAGCGTGGGTGATCCAGTCCATGTAGCCCTTGAGATCCTCCTCCAGCTGCTGCTTCTCCCGCAGTTTCTGAAACGTGCCGCGTGACTTGGCCTTCTCACGCTCTTTGGTGAACTCGCTGGGACAAGGCAAGCAGCAGAGTGAGACCAGGAGAGGGGTGCTGTGGAGGTTACATACCACAGCCCTATGCCAGGCCTTGGAGAAAGAGAAAAGCCTGGAGTATCCCACAGCCCAGTGCTACCAGTAGATTGCTCCAGTGACTTTCATCTTCCTCGACCTTGTTCCATGATTCAAGATCATGGGGGATCACCACCTAATGCCTCATGGCAGGCAGGGTTTCTTCCCCACCACTGGCTGATCTTTGGGAGCTCTTTGCTGCAGGATGCTGTGCTTGGACAGGCCAACTAATGCTAGACGTTGGAGGCTGGGGGTGTTCTCCAGCCCTGCTAAGGATTACAGCAAGTGGGGTCTCACCCACTGGGGGGGAGGCTACTCTTCTCATTCCTTCTAAATTCAATTTATTCTCAATGCTGGTATCTGGCAGGACTATAGAGCTGCTACCCAGCCAGTCTGGTGTTGCCATGTATTAGTAATAGGCCCCAGACCCTATAACAATAATCAGACATACAAAGCCTCAGGACTTTGTGAGGATTTTCTTGATCTCAAGCATAATTTAGCTATATTTGCAAAAAAAAAATAAATCAGGTACTTTGCTGTGCCTACAACTTACTCCAGGATCAGATGACCATGATCCATCTTGTCCTGCTGTAACAGCCAACATCATGCAAGAGGCAGGTGCTTGTGGTCTCTCTTGTGGTTTTGAGCTTTGTTTTAGTCATATTAATACCCAATTTGGTTTAATCTTGTGCAGTTGTATGGTTCTTGCCATAGAAAAGGACTAACAAATCCATGTAATTAGGGTATTAGAGCTGACGCGTGTGATCCACTTGCACACACAGGATTGAAACATGTAAAAATGACCCTGAGCTTACACAGAACTGAGAAGAAAAGCTCCTCTCACTCCTCAGGATAACACCACTTCCCAGTAACACAGTCAGTATGCTGGCATCTCACCACATCAGTGCTTAGTAGGTTGAGCAGTGCACCAGTGATACTTGTGCAGAGCAGCTTTAACTGCACTATGGGAATTAGCCCTAATTGAGTCATTTGGCATAGAAGTCTAAGGATCATTGTAACCAGACACATGATAGTTCATTATTGTATTTGGATGAGACTGTGGAAGCATTAATTAGACTAACAATAATCCTCTTGGATCCCTTGCAGTCATATCAAAGGTGTTTTCCTCACAACAGGATGGCAGCGCTGTAGGTACCAGTGAGAATGAAGATCTCAACCCACAGCTCAGGCTTTCTAAGCATGCAAAAAAACCAAAAAAAAAAGAAGGAGGAGGAGGAGGAGAGGAATGTAAGTGGAAAAGGAACAGAAAGTTTTCTGGACTTCCTTCTTGCATAGTTAAAACTAGCCAGTGGCCACACTCTGATCATGCTGGCATGGAGTATGGACAGGGTGGCACTTACCCACTGAGCACCCCCAGCACCAGGTTGAGAACGAAGAAGGAGCCAAGCAAGATAAGGCTGACAAAGTAGATCCAGGGCCATTCATTCCCAATAGCATCATTTACCTGGCAAGGAGAGAGGCAGATGAAGCATTCTGAGCACACTGGTTGCTGTCTGTCTCACTATAGGGCCTCCCTCAATAGCCTCTATGAGCTTTGTGCCCTTTGAAGTGAGTGCTGGGGATGACAGCAGGTAAATCTGACTGAGTATTGGCTTCTTAGCACTCTGCATCTGGTTTTAGCGGAGGGAAAATCAGACCCAAGCATTTTGAGAGCACATTTAAACATCAGCCTTATGCCTAAGCCTCAGCAAGACAATCTCCCAAGGACTGTAAAGCACGGGGTTTTGCTGGAAGAGCATCCACAGCCACCCACTGCTGTGTCTGGCCTGTACCTCTTCACAAAGGTGGGAGCTGGAGCATCCCTGCTGTCTATCTGGAGAGCAAAGACAGCTTGGGCAGTGTCTGCAGAGATGCAAGAGACATTGCCTGGCACATTATGGGATGATGCTTGGTGGGAGCAGGATCTTTCACTGGCAGAGACCTAGCCCTGCTCTGGGGTCCTGTATCCTGGAGGGAATTCCCCACTCTGAGGCAAAACCTCTGCTGAGCTGAGCACAAAGTCCAAGCTGCTGGAGCCTACCCAGTAGAGGACTTCTGTCCAGCCCTCCATGGTGATGCACTGATAGACAGTCAGCATGGCAAAGCCAAAGTTGTCGAAGTGTGTGATGCCATTGTTGGGCCCCGGCCACCCGCTTCGGCACTCAGTGCCATTGATGGTGCAGTGGCGCCCGTGGCCAGAGCTGGTGCATGGGGCTGGCTTCTCTGATCCCACCGTGGCAATTACATCTGAGGGGAAAAGCCATGGTGTGAGCAGCAGGTCAGGTCAAGTAGAGCAGGTCCCAGCACCTCCTGGGTCCCCTTTCACCACCTCCTCACAGCACATACCATCAGCAATCTCTGTGCTATATCAAACATCGGTCCTGCCACACTCCCAGGCCACACCAGACTTTCTGCTACCCACAGAACCCTTGTGTCCCCACAGCAGCCACACAAAGACATCTCTGCCATGCTGAATCCTGCCACAGCCCTACCTGTCCTTAGGTAGTAGCAGGTCTTGTGCATCCTGCCCTTGAAGAGCTCTTGTCCAACGATGGCATAAATGATGATCATGAAGAGGACCAGCAGGGCAATGTGGAGCAGGGGCACCATAGCCTTGATGATGGAGTTTAGGACGACCTGAAGACCTGCACCAAGGAGAAGAGAGAGGAGCTCAACTGCTTCCTAAACAGCTTCGGGTGTTCATATTCCCTTCAGCCCCTCTGACAAGCAGCTTCTGAAATGCCCCATGCCAAGGGAAAAGGGGCACAGGTGGGTTGGGACTGAAATCTCTGAAGCAACAAATCCTTTCTCTACCCACAGTGCAGAGCCAGAGTCCAGGCAGGGGTGGAGGCTGCTTCAGGCACAGCCCTTTGCCCCCCCTCTGTCACTCTCATCCTAGTTGTGTTCATCTGAGTTATGAGAGAAGGAGATTCCTGCCCTGAGAAACTAGAGTGATGTCCTGGCCCCTTTCATACTGGCCACCCAAAGATGATGACATTGAGCCATGGAGGGAGCTATATATGTGCCAACCTGCAGATCCCCAGTCTTGAAAACCTGCTTATCCTCAGGGATAAGCATGAACCTGTGGCTTCATCCAGCAGCAACAAGAGACATGCCCCTCAGTCCCCAACCATGGCCAGGCACAGAGATTCAATCCATTCATGCTGGCAGGGCACCCAGCACCCACTTGGCACTCCAGACACCAGGCGCAGGGGTCTCAGCACACGAAATGCTCGCAGGGCCTTCACATCAAAGCCACCTTTTCCCCCTGAAGACCCTCCCTCCTTCGCGTTGAGCTTCTCCAGGGTCATGGTGACAAGCCTGAAAGAGCCAGGGCACAGAGCAGGGAAGGAACGGGGAGAAGCAGAAGGAAACAAAACAAGAAAGAGAAGATCATGAGGATAGAGACCAGGACATCTGTGCTGAGGGTTCAGAGCTCTGAAGGCAAGAAAGTGAGGGACATGATTCTGTCAGCTGTGCTTAGCTGGGAACTCTTGGCTAAGTTCAACTACAGTAGCTGGGCACCCCTTCCTTGGGTTCCACCTTCACTGCTGAGCACATGGGAACCCTCCCATCCCCTCATGCCCTCTCCCTGTGTGCTACAGCCTGGAGGACCCCATGCTACTCCCATTCTCCAGGGCAAGAAGACCCAAGAGGTGTGAAGGAGTCATAAAGGAAGTTAGAGAAGGATCCCAGGGGGTGTCAGGCCATGAAAAGGTGGCCCCTGGGAGAAGACCACGAACTGAGCCTACAAGTTGCTCCCAAACCCACTTGCAGTCACTAGAAAAATCAATGTAGCTGACCGGCTATGGACCAGGCCAGACACAAGCTGAGTACCAGCAGCTTCCTCTCCTTGCATTACCCTAGAGACACGATGGAAAAGTCGAGCACGTTCCAGCCGTTCCGGAGGTATGCATCCGTATGGAAAAGGAACCCATAGGCAATTATCTTGAGCATGGCCTCAATGGCAAAGAAGATCAGGAAGGCATATTCGATCTTCTCCTGGGGATTGGAAAGGCAAGAGGGAGAGGATGCTCCATTAGAGCAGACTGTCACCTCCCTTGGTATTACCACCAAGCATGTCTGCCTCTGGATCAGCTCCTGCTGCCAACCAATCTGTGATCCCCCCCAGCATGGCAGCAATACCCTGGCCACCTGTCATGGTTTGAGCCCAGCCAGTAACTCAGAACCATGCAGCTGCTCACTCACTCCCCTCCTTCCCCACCCTGCTCCTGGAGGGATGGGGAGGAGAACTGAAAGAATGTAACTGCAACGGGTTGAGATAAGAGCAGACCAGTAACTAAGGTATAACATAAACCACTGCTGCTGCCACCAATAATAATAAGGGAAACAACAACGGGAGAGAATATGAAACTAAAACGGAAAAAGAAAACAATAAACACAAGTGATGCCCAATACAATTGCTCAGCACTCACAGACCAATACCCAGCCTGACCCGAGCAGTGATCTGGGTCTTCCAGGTAACTCCCCCCCAGTTTCTACAGTGGGCATGACGTGCTGTGGGATGGAATACCCCTTTGGCTAGTTTGGGTCCAGTGTCCTGTCTCTGCTTCCTCCTGCCTTCTTGTGCCCCTCCTCCCAGGCAGAGCATGATACTGAAAGTCCTTGATCGGAGTAAACATTACTTAGCAACAACTAAAACCATCAGTGTTAGCAGTGTCGTTTTCATGCTAAAGTTAAAAACACAGTACTGCACCAGCTACTAAGAAGGAAAAAATTGACTGCTACAGCTGAAGCCACATGCCACATGCCACTCTGGCCTGCAGCATGATCTGATTCCATTCAGTGCCAGAACCATGTTCCTGGGCTGTAGGTACCAGTTCTTACAAACTACACCAGTAAAGCCACCAATTCCCAGCCCAGCACCCAAAGGTGCTAGTCAAGGGCACTGCACATCTCTAGTTCTCTCTGCTATCTCATCCTCTCATTCTCCCACAGCCTTCCTTGTCCAGGCAGCACTGATGCCTTGTCCTCATCCTCCCCAGATGAGGGCTTGCTGGGTGTATCCTGGAGACACCACACAGTCACCAGGGAACAATCTAGCTGCACAGTGGCTTCCTTTGTGCCCTGGGCTCTCAGGGAAGGGCTCAAGAGCTCCTGCCTAGTGCCAGGCAGGCACAGTGAACTGCTAAAGCTGGCGTGGGAGCTCGGAATAGCTCACCCTTCCCTGGAGCACATCCAAGAGCCGCCTGTGCCCACCTGGTTCTGTCTGTCACCGCAACCACTGCTCTTGCTGCTAATGGCCCTTTCCAGACTGGGATTAAATCCTTCTGAAGCAGCCAGGTGGACTGGGTTATTTATATTGCTGGTTTTCCATGGCCCCTCTCCTCCATCTGCACCCCACAGAGGACAAGGAGCAGCCCAGTTTGGGATCTGCAGGGAACTGCACCCAGAAAGGCAGAAACATCTGAAACCAAACTGAAAGCAGGCCTCCAACGGGGAAGGCTGGAGTGCTCCAAGCAAGCCTTCCTTCCAGGGTCCCTCTGGCTTGCCAAATGGAAAATGCTGTCCATTTATGAAACCATGGCTCAGATAGGAGCATTGCTGGCTCAATTACCACGTTGGAAAACAGTGGCCATGCCAAGTGTCCCTGTATGACTGTTACCCATAACAGTGCCAGTTCCTTGCTGGATCTGAGACCAGCAATGGTAAAAGCTGAGACCTAAGTATTGTGATTATCAATGTTATCAGGGCTTTGTTTTCAAGGTTTTAGCAAAGGCAACTCAACACTACTTCTCTCCCCCACTTATCAGTGACAGATCCCCCCTAGTCTGTTCCCAAACACCTGTCCTTGCAATCCCAGACATGAAAATACAACTATTGTGAGGATCATTTCATGCACAGAGGGACTGCAGAGCCACACCAGCAGCCAGTGTTGTGGTGTGGTATCTCCTGTGCTGTAAAAGCGGAAGACATGGGGGAGCCCACTGAAGACTTGCTGCCACCTCCAGATACCAGCAGAAAGATATCAATGGATATTATGTCCTGGCAGACTTTATACCAGGTCAAGGACTGTATGTCCTGCACATGGTGCAGACCCACTTCATATGCCCAGGTTGATTTGAGCATCATAGAATCACAGAGTGGTTTGGGTTGAAGGGACCTTAAAGCTCATCCTGTTCCAACCCCTGCCACGGGCAGGAACAACTACAGCAGGTTGCTCCAAGCCCTGTCCAACCTGGCCTTGTACATTACCAGGGCAGCCATATCACCCCCAGCTTTCTCCCCTGGTGGGACGCTGATCAGTGAAGGGAGACAGGGCTGCCTGGTAGATCTGGGATTGGGTGTGTGAACAGCCCAGTCTTCAAAAGGCCACTATAAAAAGATGGAGGTCTTTAGAACACAACAGGCTGCTACACACACATATGCTTCAACCATGTTAAGGGACACAGAGTAACTTGACCCGCGGGTGCTGAGTGAGCCACGGAGCAGCAGGAGTAACAGCGTGCACCAAGCCAAAGCAATGTGACAGGATACAGCTCCAGCCTGCTCAAGAGTGTCACCTTCCAGGGCCCATGGTCACGCAGGGCTCTCCAGAATGAGCCCCACATCCAGGTTACATGGAGCTTGGAGCAACCTGCTCTAGTGGAAGGTGTCCCTGCCAGGTGGAGCGGGATGAGCTTTAAGGTCCCTTCCAGCCCAAACCAGTCTGGGATGTCTCTAGTGTCTCCTCACAGGTAACAGGGGGAGTGGGACTTGAATAAAGCCTCCCAGCCTGGCCAAAGTGCTCTGACTCAGTTTCCCTTCTTCAACAATTTCAAGGTCCTTAGTAGATAAACTCAGTTCTCTCCAGAGAGAACTGGGCAATGAAAAGAGGCAACTACAAAAGTGACAGGGAGAGATGAAATGCATTGCAGCATCTCCAACAAGCCTTTGTTGCGCTATTTGCAGGCTCCATGCAGAGCCCAAAGCACAAGATGATGGGGCTCTGGCTCAGTTCTAAGCTGGGATTGCTCCTGCAAAGCCACCAGAACATGATTGCAGAGACATGCAGAGCAGGGATGAAAGAGCAGAAGCCTCAGGCTGCCAGGCTCCTGATCCAAAGGGCTGTTGGCGTGGCAACAGGATGAAAAATCCCCCAACAGGACACAGCTGAAATAATCTAATGAATATAAATAAGATGCAATTCCATTTTTACATGACAGTACGCAGCTCACACCCATCTGTCTCCCATCAATGGGTCCTTTCTGGAGAGCATCATTCCCTGTCTGGTAGCACCACAAGGCAAATTGCTGTCAGGTTGCCTCCCTGTCATGCCACACTGCCACATGCTGCAGCTCTGCCCTTGCATCCTGGTCTCGGCCAAATCCCAGACTCCCTCCCAGTGAGAAGCCTCCATCCCTGCTGTCCTCACCTCCTGCTTTCCATGCTCAGCCTGCTCCAGTTGTTTTTTCTTTGCTTCTTCAGAGATAACTGCACCCTCCAAACCCTGCTGTACCCCCTTGCCAGGGAAGAAACGAAACCCAGCACACCAGAGGCTGAGTGAACACCCCAGGAATTAACTCTCTGTAGGTATGTTTAATTCCCCTCCTCTGTGGGAGGGAATTATAGGTCCTCTGTGGACCTATTTTGGTTTTAGCTCTAAAAGCCCTAACAACACATTGCCAACAGTGACCCCCCTTCTTTTTCCAAGGAAACAAGAAGTAAAAACTATCTTCACTGCCACTGAAAGACTGTTGAGGGAAAGAGATAAAAGCAGCTCAAGGAGCTGAAACTCACAAGTAAAACCTTTGTATTTTGCATCTCAGATTCTTTGCTTTAACATCTTTCCCTGCAGTCTCTAAAGAACAAGCAAAAAACAGAGAGGTACTTCTTTAAGTCACAAGTCACCAGCAACATTGCACGCACCTCCCGCCCCACCACTGAGGAGTCACTCGGATTCAGACACTAACCTCGAACTCTCAATGGGAATCAATGTGGATTGAACCACAATGGAGATCTGAAGAGGGAAAAGGAGTGGCAAAAACAGCGCAACAGGTTGATCTGGATCACATCAAAACATCTTGTTCCAAGGAAAATAAAGTGACAGGCAAAACCATGGAAGAACTGATTGGAAAGGAACAACCTTTGTGCTTAAAAAGGATGAGTTTCCCCCTCTTAAATAAGAAGTACCAAAACTAAAATACAGTTTGGAAATGAAAGGTCAGAATATTTTGTTCCAGACCTGCTGAAACAAACCATTGGAGCCTCTCTGGAACAGGATGTTTCCTTTTGGAAGTGTCACCATAAAAAATGGAAGGAATTTGTTCTTTTTTTGGCATCAGTTCTTCCTTCCTGTGTACTTCACATCCCAACCTGCTGCCTTTGATCTCAACCTAGGGGTGGTTTCAGCACATCTGAAACCTCATTTTGCAGTGGTTTCTAAAGCAGTCTGCCTCCCTCTGACTTCACAGCATCTCTCACTAGACCAAGGATGCCTCAATACACCCCAAAGGGCAGCAGCAAATGCCCCTACAACAGGTAGTACCATCTTGCACCCATGATACCCCATTCCTGGCAGTGTTCAAGGCCAGGCTAGACAGGCTTGGAGCAGCCTGCTCTAGTGGAAGGTGTCCCTGCCTGTGGCAGGGGGTTGGAACTGGATGAGCTTTGAGGTCCCTTCCAATGCAAACCAGTCTGGGATTCTACGATGCTAGGCCTTATCGTGACCAGCTCTGCAGGGCCCTCAGAGCTGAGCACTTGGATGTCCAGCAGGACAGTGGGAAGGGCTGTGTCTTACCAGGCTGGAGTTGGCAATGTTGGTGTCATCTTCAGGCATCGGCAGGTAGATGGCCAGTGCAACACAGTTGGCAAATATGGTCAGGAGGATGATGATCTCGAAGGGTCTAAGAGGAAGCATTAAGGAGTGGAGACAGGGAAAAAAAGCCCTGTTCTGTCTGGGTATGCATGGGGAAACCCCACTGGCTATGGGGAAACAACCTCCCCCTGGGTTCCAGAGGGAGCAGTCAGACTTCACCCTCTGCACGTCCTCAGTTGCTGCCCATGTGTTGGATCCCGAGGGAAGGAGGCAATGGGCTGGATGAGCTGCAGGGCCTGGACACTCAGCACATGGCTTCTGGAGAGGGGCAGCTTTCACACAGGATAGGGGGCATCAATCAAAAGCCTGTAAAGGGATGGGAGAGCTGGTAGTGCCCCCCTCCTCATCCTTCAGCAAATCATCCTGAAGGGTGAGGACCTTCTTGTATAATGTAGACACTTTAGCAAAGCATCGCCCTTTGGAGAGTGCTGGCCCTAGCTCCCTCTGTTCTCTGTGAGGGTGACAGTTGAGTGACTGTCCTCAGGAGTGCCATGGGCTGCAAGTTACAATAGTGCTCAGCCCGAGCTCCATCCCTCTCCCTAGAAGGTGGAATTGTGCTATTTGGGCCTTATGACACCTCTGAATAAATGGGGGGAGTTTCTATTTCCCCCTGAAGGCCCTAGAATGGGCATCTGGTCACTCCCAGGCTCCTGCTGCGCTCACTCCTCTGCTGGGCCACCAAAACCTCATGGTCAGGCTTCAGCTATCATGTTCCTGAAGCCCCAGAGAGCTCCAGCACCTCACCCATGGCCAGGCTCTCAGCCCAGGGTCTCCACTCTCTGTTTCTCCTAGCATGGTCCAAACTCATGGTGCCCTGGGAGTGCAGCAGAGTGGTCAGAAGATGACAACCATAGTTTCTTGCTATTTGACCTTATGCTGGTCACATCCAGGCCCTGCTGCAACTCTGAAGTGCTTGTGTGTAGCCACCATACCATGCAGCTATGCACATACCTATGAGCAAAGGGGTATTTTTCACACGTTTAGTGGCCTCGTACTGCCACAGTGACGGCGTGAGGCAAAAACCTCCATGAAACATTTTGGTCACAATCTTAAAGTTTCCTGGCCAATAATGTTTCCTGACAGGTACATCCCAGTTATCCTGATCTTGCCTTGCCAGTACCCCTGGAAACCACTGACACTAAAAGCAGATGGAGGAAATGAAAACGTTGGTGCAGCTGCCCATTGGGCCAGATCCACCTGCAGAGTAAATGAATAAACAGTGACATACATCAGCACATTCCCCTCCAGCCCCTTCTGCTCTCCAGTCCTACCAGAAGACACTCACACTGTGACCACAGCCAGCATCTGCCCTCATCAACTGTTCAGAGATCTCTCCTCCCTGTAATGACCAACCTGCCACTATAGACAAAGTGATAAATCTCACCCAGCAGGTAAGGAGGTTCCAGGACAAGGATTTCCCAACACCCCCATCTCACTTTGGGCAGACCTTCCAAAGGAGAACAGCTTCCAGGGACAATGCTCTGTGGGGACACTCAGGGCACAACCACGTAGATTAATGCCACCAGCACAGCCCTCCAAATTCTCCCCAGCAGAGGGTCCCTGCAGCCATGCTGACATTTCCTTACACCATGGTTAACCAACTCCTTAGCTCAGCTTTCCAGATAACTATGCTGAGCCCTGCCTTGAGCTGTGGTGGCCATTCCACCATCCAGACCAGTATCACAGGACACCTAGGGCATCCTGTCTCTGCACCGGCTGAGTGCAGTCAGTTGCAGGTTATTTTGCCTTTTCTGGACACTTCTATCCATCAACTTGATGACACTTTAAAACTAAAGTCACCTGGAAAAGCTGATCCAGGTAACAGGGCAGAGCTCAGGGGTTAGAGGCTTCCCTGCCTGCTCCAACAGGATGAGATGAGCCCTCCTTGAAGGGTGACCTGTCTTGTAACTGGAGCTGGAATAAGCTTGTTATTTGTGCGTCTGGCACTGTTAGTAGGTGGAAATGCAGTGGGACAGATAAAGAGGCATGTAGTGTCACTGTGGATGGTGCCTCTGCCTCTAAGCCAGAGCCTCAGCATCCTCCACATATCCTTATCCTGCAATCTCACTACTTCCCCTCCAGCATCCAAGGGTGCCAATGTCTGCCCTGCAGCAGGAATGAGCTCCTCAGCACCTTGCATCTCTGTGGTCCTCCAGGATCCTCAAGCTTCCCATTCATTTGAAGTCCTCCAAGCTGCAAGACACCCTGACATATCGCGGGGGACACTGCAAAGCTAGACATATCCCATCAACTTGCTGGGCTAGCTACTGAGGACACAACACCCACCAACCTGCAGAGCACCCAGATTTCTTGTACTAACAAATGTGGGGCTTGAGATGTGAGCAAATTTCAGCATAAACCCCCATCTGCTTCAAGCCAGCCTGACTTTCGAGTGCAGTGATGCTCTCCACTCTCCAACTGCTTGACAAGATCCTGTCCCACTCATGTGGCTCAGCTTTGTGCTCCAACAGCAGTTACACAGCAAAGATGAGCCCAAGGAGCAGGAACATCTCCTGCCATACTGACCCCAGATGCCAGGTATCCCACAGAAATGCTCACAGCTAATCTCTCCTTGGCAGCTTGCCTGAAGACCACAGGAACTGGAACGACCCCGTCATGCCTTGCAAACCCTAATCCCTGAATGAGATGAGGTGCATGTGGGTATAAATACAGCAGGCACTGGAGAAACCAAATGCCCTGGATCATTTGTCTGCCAAGGTCAGGATCCCCTGCACCTGCACCCATCCTGGTGGGACATTCAACCTCTCCCTTCCATATTCTCCTTCCAGGACACCAGTGTGGGAAACAAAGACCCCCACAGTGCTACGCACTCTCTCTGGCATGTGTTGACTCAGGATGAGGAATGTGTTTGAACATGTTGGGAGATGCAAGCCCTATTTCCAGCTCTTTCCCTGACACTAGAGTGTATGCACAAATTTCTTCCCTACTCACTGCCTATTTAAGGCACAGACACAGATTATTAAGGTACAAAGCCTTCCATGTGCTTGTAGAACAGCCCAGTCCTCAAGCCACAGAAGCAGAGACGGAGAATTCACCCATCTTAGTTCTGCTCCCTCTTCTCTAAGGACAGAGAGACCCTTTGCAGTGAAGGAACAAGGGCTCAAACTCCATGATCAGAACAGCACCACCACAAGTGTGAGCATGTCCTGAGACCCTGCAAATGGGCACCCCAGGCTTTCAACAGGATGTCATCTCTGGCAGAGTAGGGACATGAGTTTGGTGCTTCCATGGCTGCACTACATGTCCAGCAACACAGCCAGCCTGAAAGAAGCATAGCCTGGCCAGGGCTGGGACGATCCAGCCATGAACATGCAGATACGTTCAGCAACTGAAATGAGAAAAGTCGGGGTGGAAGAACAGGATTTGCTGGAAACATCTCTAAATTCCATTTTTCTTCTTTGAGCCCAAATGTTTTCCTGAAGCCAAAGTGAAATGTTTCGTCTCCCATCCTCTTCCCTTCCATAAAATACAGGTTAACAAAACAGTATCTAATGGCCTAAAATAGTGCCTGGATGGGTGGCAGAAGGGTGACATTTTGGTAGTTCTATAACACCCCAGTGAAAAGATGCTAATGAAAGAGCAACCACCCAAACCCCATCCCTAAATTGAGCCAGAGGCACAGAGAGATACTGTCCCTCCGAAGAGTATCCGAAGAGTTCACCCGTGACCACAGTGCCAGGGAGGGCTGGGGAAAGGGGGCCTGAGAGGACAGTGGTGTCACCAAGATTCAGGGAATGCTGTCCAGCCTCCCCAGGACAGGGAGCAGCTCTGGGATCAGTAGTGACACACACAAAGAGCCATCCCACAGCTCACCATGGTCTCAGTACCCATCCAAAACCTCTCCCCTGGGGCAGCTGTTTGTCCCCAGCTTCATCCTCAGCTCCCACTGCCCCAGCCAGGGCCCCCCTCCTCTGCATGGCCCTATCCCCATGCTGGGATGGACACCTTGCCCCTTCCTCACACCTAAACCCTCTCCCCTGCCTCGGACTCTCCCCAGCACAGCTCCAGCCAGCACAAAACACATTCACTCCCTCAAGCCCCTTTTGCCACTCAGCCTGTCCCCACAGCACCCCACTGAAGGTCCCCATGGCCTAACCTGCTCCTTAACCCCAGCTTCCCCCTGACACGAGTGCTTCCAAGCCCTCACAAGCAGAAGGATACTTCCACTCCACGATGCTGATGCACGCCTTCCGCAGCGGGTTTTGCAGGGTTAAGCAGAACAGAGCCCGGGCTGGCCGTGGGGCCACTGGTGGCACCGGCTTCTTGGACTTCTCCTTCTGTTGCCTCTTCTTCACATCATCCTGGGGAGAAGCAGGCTCCATGGTGTTCCTTACCTAGCTGTTTCTGCCCCTCCTGCCCCACGGCTGAGGCCCCCTTCCCTGGGTCCCAGGAGCTGGAGCTCCTCTGGATCCCCCTTCCTGCAGCACCGGTACAGAGCTCTCTGCCCCAGAGGCACAGTGGGGGCTGTAAAACACACAACCCATGGGTTTAAATTTAGCTCCGGGCCTGGCTGCTGGTGCTGTCCCAGCTCCCGAGGCAGCAGAAGGGCCCCTGCAGCTGTTGCTTCTTTACCAGGAGCATCGGGAGGGTGAGTGCTTCGCATGCCACTGCCCTGGTTGGGTGGGAAGAGGCTGCCCAGTGCTGTCCCGAAAAGTAAAGTTAGTCCCAGGCCAGCTCTTGCCCCAGCTCTCCATGCCCAAACCGGGGAGCTGGGATGCATGAGGCAATGCTTGCTGAAGCACATTACTGAAGGTGAGACAAGAGAATCCCAGGCTGGTTTGGGTTGGAAAGGACCTTAAAGCTTATCCAGCTCCAAGCCCGTGCCACGGGGGGGGCACCTTCCACTGGAGCAGCTTGCTCCAAGCCCCTGTGTCCAACCTGGCCTTGAGCACTGCGGGGGGTGGGGGCAGTGTACCTGAAAGGGCTACAGGGATGCTGGAGAGGGACTCTTCAGCAGGGACTGTAGCGACAGGACACGGGGTGGTGGGTTCAGACCGAAACGGGAAGTTCAGGCTGGATCTAAGGAGCAAACCTTTTCCTGTGAGGGTGCTGAGGCGCTGGCACAGCTGTGGCTGCCCCATCCGTGCCTACAGAAACCTGCAGCCCCCCAAAGCCTGGGACAGGACGGGACGGGACGGGGCGGGGCAGCGGGGGCCGCCGAGTGGGGCTGACCCTGCTCTGGGCTCTCCCCTCAGCTGCTGAGCGGAGCCGAACACAGCCGAACACAGCCGAGCCGAGCCGAACACAGCCGAACTCAGCTGAGCCGAGCCGAGCCGAGCACCGCCGAGACAAGCGGGAAGGAGTGGTCATCCTGAACTCGCTCCGTTCCCATTCCCATTCCGGTTCCTGTTCCCAGTCCCGCCCCCGCCTTGCCGTGGCCCCGCCGGGGCCTGCTGCGGCGCCGGGCGGATTAAGCCCTGCGGAGCACCCGGTCCGCCTTGGGATGAATCTTAAGGTGGAGGGGGGGTGTGTGTGTGGGGGGGTGTCCACGTGTTCAAAAAGCGGATCCGTGTCCGGCGTGCAGGAAGACCACAGCACGAGAGATGGCGGGGTTATTCAGGCTGGGGCGCTCGGGGTCGGTTCCACACATCACGCACACTAATGCCGGCTTCCTCGTCACATTGAGGCACAAAAGGTACAAGGATGGGTTATAACCTACATATAATATTTACTGTATCGTTCCTTCTAATCACTGTGCATGCTCAGAGGAGGGGTCTTCACCTGAGCCGGGTCTTTTTGACCTGTGGCTGTGATACTTAATGTTACAGTGGAAGCAGTTCGCTTTGGGGCACCTTAATAGTTCTTGCCCAGTGATGCCAAGAAAAGCATCATAAATTCGATAGTCGATGTAACTATTAAGTAGGTATTCGTTTATTCAGGCTGGGCGCGTGGGGGATCGCTGCTCCTGACACGCGCACTCACAAATTCATGTTAGTAGATGCACACGTTCATGAGATTCCTGAGAAGATGGGGGTCTTTCTTGGAGTTCTTCCACTCCTCTTTGAGCATGCGCACTGCCCCCTGGTGGTGGTCGATGGTGGTCGTGAGGATGAAGCCTCAAAGTCTTCCTTTAGGTTGAACTTTTTTACCCTTTCTCTGGAGTATGTGCAGTAGTTCCATGGCAGTTTCCCAAACTACCGAAGCAGTCCTAACTGGTATACAGCTTCATCTTTAAAACATAATCAGTCCCTATTGGCTTTGGCCTAGACAAGCAGTAACAAAGTTGTTTAATTAACTAACTGACCTTACAATTTTTATGCTGTTTCTTTTTCTTCAAGTTCTTTGTCTTAGTATATAGCTTCTTTGCCTTAGTGAATTTCTGTTACCAGTTTCAGAAATATTAGAAAACCTGCTTCCATCTTCTGCATTTAAAAGTCAGAGAATATGAACAATGATATTTTCACTCCCAAAATATATATTTAATATATATGACTCCATGTGTGTACATACACATATATACACACACTAACTTTGTGACTAACACTGTTCTGTTAAGCACAGTGCATCTTGTTTTATTTCACGTGATGAATCGCTTCAGCAGGGCAGCAGGGAACATTTTGTCATATCTACTGTTGTCTTCCAAAAGATCAAGTATCAGACATTGCTGTTTGTGCACATCAGCAGCATCTCTCATGGCAGATCTGAGACATGCCTGCATGGCAGTGTACAAACATCTTCTATCATCAGTCCACTGGATAAGACCCTTCTGGATCATTAGGTCCTAAGGCAACCGGACTTCAGCTATTAAACAGGGCTACTGGATACATGTACCTTTATTTTCAGGTTAAGAAAGCAAAATATCTAAGGACTAGATCCCTCAATCTTACTGCAGCCTACCAATTTACAGCACACTGCTGCTTTACAAAACTACACTACTAGATCAGCAGTTGAGTATTCCTTCCCATACTTCTACTTTTGAAGTCCTGAGGAGCTCTCTAAGGAAAAGTTTGCTGTATCATCTCCAAGTCTAGACTGGATTGTTCAAAATGAGTGCCTGAGAGGCAGCCTGGGGGACTGCCACCCTACACTTATTGCAAATACCTTCAAATCCCCCATTTAGCAGTAATGATGTATTGTGTTATAAATGTTTTCAGCACAGAGTGAAATGACATGGTAAATGCCATTTATTACAATCACTATATTTTCAAAATAAAAACCCTTGAATTTTAAACCCAAGCACTTATTACTGTTTCACAGATAATTCCGTCCACCCAATAGGTTCTCTGATTCACTACATGTTATCCATGTGCAAGCCACATGCAAAGGTTTTAAGGATTACCATTTAATGATATTAAGAGAACATGGGATTTTTTTTTTAGTGTCCAAAGAACCTGAATTCTCTAGCTGTTAATCAAAGTGTGCCAGTGTTTGATAGAGACATTATCCCATTAAATTAGGTAAGCAAATTCCCTTGTGTATCTTGGTGATCTTAAGCCTTTAAAGGTATTTTTGATCCCTGTCATTTGACCATGGCATGTCAGCTATTGGGTCATTTAAAAATACTGTTCCAGTATCGGCTGTGAGACTGGAGAGAAATTCCTTCTTTTTTCTTTTTTGCTTATTCGCTCTGTTCCAGATAAAGGTGGGGTTTTTGCCCACAGCAAGAGTGCTTTTCAGCAGTTTATGTGGATCCTTCACAGGTCTCACCTGAAACTTATGGGGGAGAGAAAAGTATTTCTTCTTCATAATAGAAAAATGGTAAAATACAAGGAGGAGTTTGAATTGTTATTTAAAGGAAAAAATAAAATTCAGGCAGAAAAAAAACCCCAACAAACTCCAACATAAGCCTGCAACAGACAAAGTCCTCTGCAAATTCAAGGACAGAACCCTGTAGTTAAACCCACTGAAGAAGTAGGTTGAATGTAACTGTAGAGTTAAACTGAAGATTAAAAGTCAGAGCTGGAAGTTAAATGAAAGCACTGGGAGGAACAAAGTATTGACCATTCTCCTCCTCTTCCCATGACAGAACTGCAGTTTGCAGCACAGAACAAGTAAGTTGGAGTCTGTAACATCATTATGCTTAGCACGGCAACAAAAAGCAAAGTAAGACTACTTTTGTACCTTGTCTTCAGTGTCTACACTCAGTATAGAAGTGCCTAACTCTTAATAGAATCTTTGTGAAAGAAAATAACCACCACCACCAACCCTATCTAAGAAGTGGATACCATGAAGGTTTTTGGGAAGTGGTTTCCATGCACCACTGAGCCCCAGCAGTTTTGCACGGCCAGAATTACTCAGCATAACGTGTGCAGAAAAGACATCTTCATAAATCAGAAGCTGGCGCGTATACATAGATAAGAACAGATAATAAAATGCAAAGGTCCACAGGCAGAGCAGATAAGCTCAAGAGTCTCAACCTTAATTCACAGGTTGGAGAAATATGGGAAAAATATACGGCCAAGGGATATTACGCTGCTCTCCTAGTGTAATTACGATCTACAGTTACACATCCTTCATCTACACAAAAATAAATGTCTAGTCTTAATGTAAATGATGTTCATTTCATCAAGATGCTAAGTTAGTACTACAGTCATCACTACAAACTTCACATGAAATACCATGCATCCTGGCACATCCCAGCTCAGTACTGCTACAAGAGAGGCATGAGGAAAAGCCAGGCAGTTTGCAGATGCTTTCACCCAGAAAGGTAGTATGAGCTGATACTTTTCTATGATTTGCTTTGAGCATTGGAGTGTGGTCAAACATACAGCAAATTAGTGATCTATTCAAAATATCTCCATTGGATGCCATTATGATTTTTGTCCAGTCTGAAATGACTACGACACTGGTAGTGGAAAACTACCACTGGTAGTTTGGAAAACTTACAAAAGGTGCGCTATTAGCTTTATTCTTAGGCACAAAATCAACATTAAATTCCCACTGAAGTGCTTACTCTAGAACTAGCATTACAAATCCCACTCTCTAATTCACTTAGCAACACAAGCAATTTCATATATACCTGTGTATTAAGCCACTGTGCTTACCTACTTACTGTCATTTGATTGCCTGTTTTTAACTAACGCACAGTACAGAACCTCTGCCTTAACTGTACTAAAAACTACAATTCAGCAGTAGTGCAAGTCAGGCATGTTTTGCTATGAAGATCCCCAGAACACTCTCAAAAATGTCTTTGATTCTTCACTCTTGCAGCCCCCTTCTGACCATTCTCTCCCTTTAGGCTCTGGAGCCTAAGCAAGCACTGGGGAACCTGAGATCCACAGCGGGTTTGAAGGGGAAGTCCACTTCACACCTATAAACTCCTATCTCCACAACTCTTGGGGAGCTTTCTTCTAACATCTTCCTCATAGTCCTTCTACCCTTGGTTTTCGTGTCATGAGCTCTTTTCTTGCACTGCAGCTCCACCATCTGAATGGGAGATGATATTAACAGATGATGATTAGCTAGACTTGATTAAGATTCAACTTGTAATCTTACTACAGAATGTGATCCACTCACATTCAGTTCTCAAAATGCAAGGTTACAACACCAAAAATCGAACTGGGAGTATAGAATAGAGCACACAAAAGCAGTATTCATGGCTGCCAGAAAAAAAGGTATTTGCATAACCAGTCATTGGGAAAGCATTTGTCAAAAAGAGAGATCCTTTTCCAGCTACGAATCTGAAAATGCTAATTATAATGTGCTAAGAAGTGTCAGTAGCAGTGACTTGGATGAATGTATTGGAAAGGATAAAGAAATGTGAATCATTTGCTAAGCAGGTATCCAACATTGGCACAAAAGACTTCTAAACCACAAGTTTCTTGCTGAGGGCCTCTTCATTATTTTCAAGACAGAAGCTGCTTGATGATCATGTGGAGAAAGCAAAGAACTTCTCTGGGTTTATGACAGACGTTGAAACCAAACTTTGAAGCAAGCAGTTTAAACAACACAGATGAAGTTCCCCTGTGATTCATTACTTCCATGACACGGATAGTTGATGAAACAGTTACAAAAAGCATTACAGTTTTTAGGGTAGGATTGGAGAAGATGTTACAGTTACGTTCTGTTACTCCCTTCAAAGGAGGAGTCAAACACAGACCTATTTGCACTTAGAAAATGATGCCCTAAGAAACTGGCAAAGTTGCTCATATATCAATTAATGAAAATCTGTTCTTTTTCAGGGAAGGAAAAGGCACTTTTAGGTAAAAGTAAGATGATTTTCAATCTACAAAGTTATCTTTCCTCAAATGCCACAGACACACACTGTCAGTTTAAGGTCATTTAAAGGTTTTTGTAAAACTGGAATGATGTCCACAACATCTGATATGAATTACTACTATCCTTTATCATTGCTATTAACTAGTGGTTTAAAACATTGTCTGCCACTACAGCAATATATATTATACTAAAAAAACCAACCCCAAACCAAACCAAAAAAAACTCCAATGCAAATACATGTACAAAATGAAATGCAAAGTCTTTGCAGAACTACATATTGTAATTGTCAATACCTGAACCCCATGAAACCATGAACAGTAAGTTGCTCTTGCACTATGCATGCCAAATTCAACACTGGGGATCCAGACAACTCCTCAAGAAATGGAAGTAATTACAATTTAATAAAATTTGTAAATACCACCTGAAAGTCACAGAAAATTAA
Organism: Lorius lory; assembly: GCA_025629905.1. Classification (NCBI taxonomy): domain Eukaryota; kingdom Metazoa; phylum Chordata; class Aves; order Psittaciformes; family Psittaculidae; genus Lorius; species Lorius lory. The sequence continues at coordinate 3,379 of JAOSLQ010039910.1, read as the reverse complement.
CAAAAATTATGTATGTCTTGATGATGACACACAGCATACCTTTTTAGAACAATGAAGACTTTGGGTTACATGGGATGAAGTGCAATTACAACCAAGTTATGAACAAAAATGAGAGTGACTATGTCTAACGCCTATTTGCTTAACATTTATAACAAGTGGGACAGCATATACTTCTAACTACCCCCACTTTTTTAATGCACTTTGGTGACAGCTCTGAAGCTGTGGACTGCCTGAGAGGAAAACACTGATTCTGTTTAACCAAGTTTCTCCTAAGAATGTGCTTGACTTACCTAACCTTCAGGACCACAGTAAGTTCTCTGGGGAGGCAGGGGGAAACCAAGAGTCCTGCACATTCTAGACTGCCAACAACCTCACAATTAGTGTGCTGGCCCAAGTTAGCAATGTACAGAAGACTGTTTTAAAAACTGAGCTGGAGTCAGTCCTCCTGCAGTCTTACAATGCCACATTTAGTTTACAAACGGTGAAACAGAAGCGTGAGGAAAGATTTAAGAGCAAGAAACAAAGTCATACACTATAGCCCAGTGACTGATAATAAAGGACTGGATGGCAAACAGTTGTTCCTTTTCTTTCTACAAAGCATAAAAACTTTAATACTACACATTAAGTGGCCTTCCACAGAACTGAACAGCTCAATCCATAATTAGGATCAAGAATCTCAGCACAGGACTCTTAAACCTAAGCTGTTCTATGAATATCTACTTCAGCTATTTATTGAATCAGCTTCAATGAACTTCATTTCCCATGCCCCTCACAGCCCAAGAACTGGAAAAAAGTATCCAAAGCCTCAAAAACATAATGGGAGGAAAAAAAATCCTGCTTCACAGCAGTGAATATTTTGAAAATCCCTTCACTAGCATGTGTCAAATAAATAACTTTTTCCAGATACTGAATTATTTATTGTAAGGCTCAAAGCCAAACTCAATGAGGCAACGAGATGAGGCGCTGTAAAATGTTCGATCTCAATTTACACAGATGGAAGATAACTTGCATTTGTCTTTGTACCAGTGCTGAGAAATTACAGTATTTTCCTATTAGTGTTTACGGAAGCAAGAATTAAGATGAGTCTTAACTGAAGATTCCTACTATAGATTCCCACTTCAGATTCCCATGCATTTTACCTTGAAGTTGTGCCTTTAAATCCTGAGGTAGTTTTAAATCTTCCTTTGAATAAGAAATTTCAGAATTAATACTTCCTATCTTTCCATCTGCTATTGTGGCCAATAGATTTACTTCTCCTGCTTCTGATGCTCTTTTTCCCTCTAAATCTGCCAGTCAGTTCCCTTTCTCCTGATCCGTGTCACCCCTTTGGTGTCCTCTGCAGTGCATCACTGCCACTGGATTTGGCAATCTTACAGCTTCAAGAAGCCTCGGTATCTCCGCAGAGAGCTCAATTTGTTTTCCATGGAACGTCAAAAGCCGACACTCTTTCCACACAGCCCCATGGCGTGAACTACTCCAAACGCATCTTTTGAGTCTGTCCAAATATGAATGTCTCTTCCGTTGGCTGATTCTAGTGCTCTTGTTAGTGCAGCAATTTTGGCTTTTTATGCTGATGTTCCCGCTGGGAAGGCTTGGGCTTCAGTGGTTCTCTGAGTAGTGGTTACAGCATCTCCTGCTTTCTGAAGTCCCTTTTTAACAAAGCTGCTTCTGTCAGTGAACCAGGTTTCTGTTCTCAGCCAGGGTTCTTCTTTCAAATGAGGCCGGCCTGAGGAAGTGGTTTCGGTGGTTTCTAGGCAGTCATGAGTTACCGGTTCCCTGATGGCTGCAGCATTGCTGAGAAAGGAGGCTGGGTTGACAATATTAGTAGTGACTGTATCTACGTCATCTGGTTCTAGCAATATCGCTTGGTACTTAAGGAACCGAGAGGGAGACAGCCAGTGCCCCCTTTTTGTTCCAGTAGCGCAGATACGGGATGTGATACCAGGACAGTCATCTTTTGTCCCATAGTAAATTTTTTACCTTCCTGGATATTTAGGACTACGGCTGCTATGGCCCGTAAGCATCCAGGCCATCCTTTGCTTACTTCAGCTAGTTGCTTTGAGAAGTAAGCTAGAGCCCTTTTATAGGGTCCTACATTTTGAGCTAGGACCATGAGGGCTATGCCTTGTCTTTCATGTGAAGATAACCAAAAGGGTTTGGTGAGATGTGGCAGCCTGAGGGCTGGGACCCTCATTAATTCCTTCTGTAATTCCTTAAATGCCTCTTTCGCTTCCCCAGGCCACTGGAATTCCCTTGTTTCCGCTTGCAGCAATTGGCATAGGGGTTTTACTAATATACCATAATTCTAGATCCAGAGTCGACACTAATGTGTCATCCTGAGAAATGTCCAAAGTTCCTTAGGTGTCTTGGGCTGAGGGGTTTGGCAGATGGTTTCTTTGCGTTCTTGTCCTAATTTCCGCTGCCCCCCTGAGACTTCATACCCCAGGTAGGTGACTTCTTGATTCATGATTCGTGCCTTCTGCTGAGATACCTTATATTCTTTAAGTCCCAGAAAATTTCACAGCCTTACCGGCCATTCCTTACAGCTCTTTGACGTTTCGGTGACTATCACAGGTCATCCACGTATTGGAGCAAAAGTCCTTCCGCATCGGGTGCCATCCGGTCCTCAAGGTCTCTTGCCCATTCGTTTCCAAATAAGGTTGGGCTATTTTTGCAGCCTTGGGGTAACACGGTCCAGGTGAGTTGGAATTTCCAACCTGACTCTGGGTTTTCCCATTCAAAAGCAAACAATTTTTGGCTCTCTGGCTCCAAGGGCAGGCAGAAGAAGGTAGCTTTTAAGTCTAAAACAATAAACCAAACAAGATTCTCTCTTAGTTTTGTTAAAAAGTATAAGGGTTGACCACTCCAGGATAAAGGCTGGAGTATTATTTTATTGGTAGCTCATAGGTCTTGTACTAATCCATAACTTTTCCCATCCGCTTTGCGGATTGGCAAAACTAGGGTGTTATATTCAGGTTCACTTTCTACTAAAAGGCCAAATTTGAGAAAGGAATCTATTACAGGTTTCATTTCCTTCCTGTCTTCTAGTTAGAGGGGGTATTGTTTGATTCTTACTGGTTGTGCCTGAGGCTTCAGCCTTACTTGGATGGGTTTGGCATGCTTTGCCTTACCTGGTGGGTATTCCATCAGCCCGCACTCCTGGATAGACATGATCCAGGATGTCCAAGGGACCTGTTTTGTTACCTCAGGCTGGATTAGAGCTAAACCTAATATTTCGATTAAGTGATCGCCTCTAACTTTAATTTGTATATCACCATTATTAAACTTGATCTCTGCTTCCAAGATTTCTAATAGATCCCTTCCTAATAATGATTTTGGGGCATTTGGCATATATAAAAATGCATACGTTCCTATCGTT
>JAOSLQ010039909.1:23876-38856 GCA_025629905.1 Lorius lory | reverse complement strand
CCTCCCTGAGCTGCTGCTCACGCTCTGGGGGTGCAGCCCAGCACACGGGGGGGTTCTGGGCTCAAGCGCTCACTGAAGCCAGGTCATGGGGAGCTTCTCCTCACTCAACACCCCAAGTCCTTCTCCTCAAGCTGCTCCATCCGGTCTTCCCCAGCCTGTGTTTGTGCTAGGGATTGCCCTGACATAGGGGCAGGACCTTGCTCTTGGAAGAGCTTGTTGGGGCAAAAGGGGGGTTCTTGGGCAAAGATGTTCTCAAACATCTACTGACTGGAATATTGCTTCAAGGTTTTATTGCCATGAACCATGTGGTGATGCTCTCTGCACTGACTCGATGGTCCTTGCAATGAAGCAGTAAGTGTATGTCAATGCACATAATAAATTATATTTTCTTTTAAAGGGCTGGTTTGTTTGGTAGAGGCTGAATAGCACCAGCATTTCAGAAAACCCAGTGGTGCTCAGCACCTCACAGGACCTTGGCTTCAGGACCCTGTTGCCAGAGCAGCTCTGTGTGACAAACAAACTCCGTTTGCATTGTGCAGCAGCTCTCGCACCACTCCAGCAACAAACACCACAGCCTGGCAGGATCTGTCCTGAACGCTGATGAGAGAAAGGGGTATCTCCATTCAAATGGAGTGATTAAACTCAGCAATAGCCCATCATGACCACCAAGCTGCCACGCGTAATGAATGGAAATGCCATACTTAAAGCATGTGGTGTTGGCATGACTCAAACTGTGTGCCATAAATTGCAGGGTTTTGGCACTTGTGGGTGCATAATGGTGCTGTTGTTGCACATGCACACACACAGGAGCTCCTGCTCTCTAACATGAGATGGGTGCAAGACAATGTTTTTCCATGCGGGATGAAGAGAGACAGAATGGTAACATGATGAGGGACTTAATTAAACACTGTGGAGCCTGAATAGATAATCACAGGCCTGTGCTGCATCTTCATGCATGAGGAGTTGTGTCTCTTTGTAAGCAGGGGAGAAGCAAAGCTCTCAATAACCTGAATGTTTACATTAATTTCCCATGATTGGCGAGGAGGGACCCAGCGTGCTTGATCAAAGCAGGCAGCGCTGGTGCCTGAAGAGTGTGCCAATAATGGGAGCTGTAAGAACCTCTTTTTTTCACCCTGCCATAACGTGGATTTTAATCCAAGCTCTCTCCCTCTCCTCTGTGAGAAGCACAGGGAAGGCAAACACAGAATAGTGAAGCATTAGTCCTGGAAGTAAGGGATTTGGCTTTCCAGCTGCAGGCTTGGGCTATTAGACACCTTTAGGAAGAGGCTGCTTTACTCTGCTCTCTCCTTCTCCTACACTTCATATGTTCACAGAGAGAGGGGGGATTTTAATTGTCTAACCACAGCAGCATTTTATTCAGAGAGTGAAATTCACCCCTTTGCCAGGCAAGCAAGCTGAGGCCCACAGGGGTGATGTTCAGACTGCACTGGGGGTTTATACCCTGTTTGTGTGTAGATTTCACCCCAGCTGCAAAACAATGCTCTTATACCCGCTGCAAAATGTTTTGTCTTGCATAATATTTTTGCATCTCTCATTACAGGACTTCTCCAGCATACTTAGGAAGTTAAACCATTACCTGCTCCAAGTACCTACAGCATGAATGAGGCTCAGAAATCCCGTGATAGGAGTCAGCCCAGCAACAGTGTTCCCACAGGGAACATTCAGCACATCCTTTTTAATACTGCCTTTTCCAGACACTTCCCAGTGTTTTATCAGCACTTGGAACAAGGTACAATATGTCACGTGGTTGCCCTGTCTATTAGTGACCTGCAGTAGTACACCTTATGATGGATCGTTAATGCTTTCACCAACCCACACACAACAGGCAGAGAATAGACTCTTTTTCTCATAACCAAATGAAGAAGCAGCGTAAAAGTGGCCACAGTTCCAGAGGTGCTAAGACCAACTGATGGGCTTTGGGAGCATCTAAGAACCCATGAAAGAAGAAAAAACTTGTTTTTATTCATCAACATTTTAAGAATTGCTCTGTGTGGTAAGAATTTCCCATGTTACAGTTGCTTGTGGGGAACCACAGGACAATTCATGTGGGAAGGGACCTCTGGAATCGCCCAGTCCAGCTTGGAGCACATTTTCTCAGATCAGATTCCTCGCAGCTGAGTCTTGACCACCTCAAAGGATGGAAGGTTGTATGGTGGGGTACGGAGAAGGGGATTTAACAGAATCAGGTTTCCTGTGTGAGGCAGCAAAAGGAAAACAGTGTTGCTTGCCTCGGCAGTCTTCTTTCTGTTGCACATTGCTCACCAAATTTTAGCTTTCCTCAGCGCTTTGAGCTTGCAGCCCAATTTCATTCTGTCAGCTGTATTATTAATCAGCAGGCTGCCAATTATTTTGCTGTAACCCATGTACTTTTTGTATTTTAAACTGGAAATAAGATAAATTGGTGCAGGGTAAACAAATTCCAGCTTTCTGGGAGAAGCACACAGCCAGCGCAGCAGAGCAAGGGGAGCTGCGGATGCTACAGCCAGGAGCCCATGGAGAGCAACCTCATTGAGTCTGGATCCCTTGTCAGCTGATGAAGATAATTAATGGAGTGCTCATCCAGACAGGCTCTGTACGGATCACAGCGCAGCAAACACACCTGCAAGACCATCTCCCTCTTGCTTCTGACCCAAGGTGCCTCTTGGTCTGCTCAACACCGGCATAAAGCACCATGTGAGCATGGTCCAGCTGCGTGAGTTCTGGTAGCCCCATTGAAATCAGTCTGCTTTTTCACTGACACCATCAGAAAAAGATGAATTCCTCAGGGGATTGTGTGACAGTAACATGCAATCAGTCACCCCAGAGCAGTATGAACGTACAAAAAATAAAGTGGAAATTAAAAACAGTGGGACAGGAAAGTGCTGTGACTGTGTCAAGCAGAGGAAATTAAATCACTCCAACCCACCATGTGTGCTGATTTCTCCCCAAAGTGTTTTAAATCAAATAGGTACTTCAATATTGGTGTCTGCAAAGTAGCTAGGCACGTTAGTCCTGGCTGGTGGGGACATATTAGTGGGGTGAAGCAGCTGCTGGTGTACAATGCCCTTCCCACCGTGACTAAGGACATCAGAACCAACAGGCATCACACCTTCCTCTTTAATCTGCCTTTAAAACACCAAAGACAGGTCATAGAATCATGAATCACAGGTTGGGAGGGACCTCAAGGTTGGATCTGGTCCAACCTTTCTAGGCAAAGAATGACCTAAACTAGATGTCCCAGCACTCTGTCAGCCAAAGCTTAACTGTCCTACGTTGAAGAGTCTACCACTTTCCTTGGGAGATTATTCCAATGGCTGGTTGTTCTCATGGTGAAAGATTTCTCTTTGGTGAAAGAAAGGATCTCCCCAGGATTAACTTGTGCCCATCACCCCTTATCTTTTCCATGGGACTCCCTGTAAAATGGGAGTCTCCATCTTCTTTGTAGCCACCCTTTAAATACTGGAACATGGTGACAAGGTCTCTCCTGAGCCTTTTTTTCTCCAGCTGAAGTGTTCCAGCTCTCCCAGCCTTTCCTCACACTCTACCCAATCCTTGGATCATCTTTGTGGCCCTTCTCTGGACCCTCTCCATCCATCCACATCTTTTTTGTATAGTGGGGACCAAAACTGAACACAGTATTCCAGGGGTAGCCTGACAAGTGGTGAGCAGAGTGGGACAACACCACCTTTACCTCTGCTGGTGATGCCCTTGTTGATGTTCCCCAGCATCCTGTTGGCTTTCTTTGCTACTGCTGCTCACTGTTCACTACTATTGAGCTTGTGTCCCCCAGGACCCTCAGGTCCCTTTCCCCAGAGCAGATGATGCCCAGAAGTCGCGGTCCTTAGGATGAGTCCACATAGGGAAAGCAGTATCAGCAGCCCAGCCCATTTACTTTATATTTATTGCAAATGCTGGTTTGCTGCCTTGTGCCCCCAGAGCCTGCCCCTGGTGCTCTCCCTTCCTGTCCCACCCCACCACAGCAGCACCCAGGCCTTGGCACCCTCCTTGCATCCTGAATTAACACTCTTTACTCACTTCTTCCTCCATCTTCCCACATCACGTTCAATTTAACGCTGGTGTCAAAGCACCCACCCACCAAACTGGCGCAAGAGCTACCACTCGGCAGCTGCGAGGGATCCCAGCTTGCTCCTTCCATCTCACTGGCAACAAAACTAGTTCAGAGCAAAGCTTTTCATTTCCCAATTTGGCATCAACTCCCTTGAAGGTTTCCTGTTTTCTTCTCTCTTATTAAACTGACCTAAAACTGCCAAAGCAAAGAGAAAAATGATGAAGTCTCTGTCACGTCGTAGGCAGCCACCTTTATAAATCCTTGAGAAGGAGCTTGTCACAACTCTCTGGTGCAGGGGGATGTCCTTAGAGCAGCTGCACACCCCCATTCTCCATCATTTTCAACCTCCTGCTACTATTTTTCACGTATGTCGTAACCAGCCTTTATACAGACCATGAGCATCACATCTGCCAGAATAATGGCAGAAACCTCCCAAGGACATGAAACATCTCCCAGTTTAAAGTGCTGGGGAGCTCCAGGGGTGGCCTTGGAGAGCCCAGATTTTGCCACAGTGCTTCCCTGTTTCTTTCCACCCAGAGCCCATTTTTCACAAGCAATTAGCACATGGCCGAGAAGGAAATCCTGCACCCCACAGCATCGCCTCCCTTTTTCCACCCAGTGTCCTTCCCTACTTACCACACAAGCCATTTACCCTGGTAACTCGATCATTAACTGTCCTGTGTTCAATTTAAAGTTTCTAATTAAAAGCACAACCTCTGCCTGCCCATAACCCTTGATGGCATTGGCTTACCCATGGCTTCCGAAGCTATGTGGGGTGAGGGGAGCCCAGGCACAGCAGAAGGAACCACGCAGGGTCCACGGCACTACAGGGTAATTTTGGAGGCTGGTACCCAGATCAGCTGCACTCCTCATTGTTCCCATAGCAGAAATCCAGAAAATCATGAGAATTCTTCTAGAACTTGTGGTGCTCTTTGTAAAAGCAGACACTTTTCATTTGTCACGGTTGTCCCCAGCATGCCAAATGCAGAAGATGCGCAGAGTAAACAGCATCACCTCAAAACTGCTGTTTCCCCACCCTCCAGGGAAAATTCCTTGGAGTACTTGGATCCAAACTCAGCTTTAACAAAGGAGCTATCCCAGGAACAATTTACCTGTGTTTGACAAGCATCCCTGCTCTTTGCTGAACTGTGCCTGCAGGAAACAAGTGGCCAGGCAATCTTTCCATGGAGCTTCACAAAGTGCCCCTCCAAATTACCTGGGAGAAGCATGGGAAGCAGAAGAGAAATAAAAATGGGAGTGAGTTAAGGTCTTCCTATTCACAGATTATTTTATCCATTAATTAAAGCAGAGCAGGCTTTGGAATAGAAACAGCTTCCCTGAGGTACCAATTAAGTGGGATGGCTTTGCACCAGCCACAGTGGGTATCCGAAGGACTGGGTGAGGACGGAGGTATTGATGGATGATAATGAAGGAGCTGTTTGAACATGTGCAAGTGAAGTTCTCAAATGACCTCAAGCAGCCTGGTTTGGGAAAGCTGTGCTGTCTGTGCCAGGAGATGCTATCTCCTCTGAGAACAAAGCTGAGGCATCATACAGCCCTTTAGATTTTAGATCAAACGTCTTGGGAATATTTCAACATGAGAAATAACCAATCTTAAGTACACAGCAAGAGAGCATTACTGTTTTTTTCCTCCAAGACTGGCCATTTCCCTTCACTGTTCTAATTGCAGATAGTGTTTTTAAGCTTAAAAAGGTGTTTTGGAAGTGATGCAAACTGTCCCAGCCTCTCAGAGACCATGAAATACTGAAGCTGAGCAGTGTGTAACTGAGTTTGCCTTTTAATAGGGGGATCAACTTGAATTTACAACTCACCTCGAACACTTCAAAGCTAGGAAAGCAAAGAAGCGGATCCTGACAACAACCTCCGTGCAGAGAAATCTCCCAGACCAGGACAGTTTGTCCAAAAGCAGCATCTGGATGTCACATGGGGAGCACATTTGAGGTAATGCCAAAGGTCATTTGGGAAACAAGCTCTTAACTAATACTGCTGTACCTTTCTAGAGACTCTTAGCTGGGAGTGCAGCAGGGAAAGGTTGGCAGCACTGCAGAGCTGCTCGCTTCCACATCAAGCTGAGAAGAGGCAAGTATCCCTGCATCTGATGTACTTTTGACAGCAGCATAACAGTCCAGGGAGGAATAGCTCGTAAGGCAGTTGCTTAGCCCAAAATTTCATCCCTTCCCTGCACACATCACCCTGCTGCCTTCTCCTGTGGCTCCAGCCACTGCTTTTGTCCCTTGGAATTAGCCAGCCATTGCATGTCCTCGTGAGGTCATCTTGGAAATGCCTATGCTGTGTGGGAACCCTTCCTGGTTCACACCACAGCACAAAGTATTGATAACTTCCAAGTCATTTGTGACAATCTGGGGATGGAAATGCCCAAAGAGAATCTTGTACAGGTGCTTCACAAAGAGCTCAGCCCATCACACAGCAGGAAGACGCCCCATGAGCGTGTCACTGCAGACAGTAGAGCAGTCAAAACATCTCAAAACATCCAAATCAATCCAGGAGTGAGGGACAAGCAGGCACGGGGTCAGGCAGGGACAGAGGAGCCCCAGAGCCAGGCACCCACCAGCACAGAGACATCCATTTGATACTCATATACTTTACTAACAAACCAAGGGTCCCACTGCATGGGCAAGGCTCACTCTTCACGTGAAGGACTGTTTAAATTTGAATTGGCATGCGCATATACATTTGTACCCACCCAACTCCTGCCTGAAATGTTGCCATGGCATTTCCCAGCCCCACAGCACCTATATTCGACTGCCAGATTATTCACACCCGGCAGTGCGGAGGGACAGCAGGGGGTTCATTGCTGGGACGCACCAGCATGGGGAGAAACAGGATGGTTTATGTTCACTGGGTTTTAAAGAACTGGTGAAATTGTTGCTGCTCTGCCTAATTACCCACTTCATTATCAGCAGGGGAAAGAAATACTGCAACTCCATCTATTTCCAGATTTGCCAGTTGCAGGGAAGGGAGAAGTGAGGATCCAGGAGAGACCCAGCGTCGTATTTGGGATACACCCTCCAGTGAGACACTACAGCGGTCCAGCTCCAAGGTCTGCACTTCCCCAGCTGCTCATAAATGTATTCCCTTACATCCACCCTTCTGAGAGCAGGATCCCGGAGCCATTTCCTGGTGAGTAGCAATCCTGAGCCTTTCTCTCGTTAAGCAACTGAGCAACAGCCAGAAGGAAATGCTGCTGCAAAGAATAAACACAAAATCAACATATTTCCAGCTTGTAACACCACATTGTTTAATTAAAAAACCCTATTAAGATCAGCATGATTTCTCAGAGTGAAAATGTATATAAGTCACTCCAGCTGGTTATGCTCACTGCAGTTATTGTAAGGCAGGGACACATTCTGCCCTGAATGCCCACTGCACCTGAGAGCAACAAGAGGAGGAATATTTCTAGTGCTAATTCCCTGTGCAAGTTTCAGGGCCACCTTCACCTTTGTTGACTCTTCCCAGGAGGTAGCACAGGCTGATAATTTAAAGCCTTTTCATTCCAATATGCTTAAATGAGGAGCCTTTGCACCCCGAATAAGTTTTTTGTGGCTTTTAAAAGCCTTCTGACTTTTAAGATATTGCAGGAGTATATTACTGGGCATTGCTAAAGAGCTAGTAAATGTAATTTTGATTTAAACTCATCTGGAGGCAAAAAACTGCATCATCTAGAAGAGCAGATTTCCTTACAGGGCACTTGGAGCTCTGACCACATAGAGGACACTGTCCTGCATTATGGATTCATTTGAGGCAAACCTGGTTTATCCTCAGTGGGTATGGAATCCCAAATTGCTTTAGGTTGGAGGGACCTTAAAGATCATCCAGCTCCAACCCCCTGCCATGGGCAGGGACACCTTCCAGTAGAGCAGCTTGCTCCAATCCCTGTCCAGCCTGGCCTTGAACAATTCCAGGGAGCAGAAAATGTGGATCTTGGATGAAGTATTATTTAGAAATCAGGAGCTCACATGGCAGCAGCAGGGAAAGAAGGGTCCCATTAGTATTTTAATGTAATTTATTTCCTCACTCTTTTGGGAGGGTGCATAATCGGGCTGTCAGACCTCCAACCCAGGCTGCCAAGATGACTGACACAACCACACTCTTTCCAGATGGAAGCAGACAACAGACTAGTGATAAACCCACTTTTAATTAAACATTTCTCTTGCAGTTACATACTCCTGAGTAATTATCACCATCAAGACAAACACCAACTGGATTACACAGAGAAGAGACAAGACAGTAAAAGGTGAATGAGTCTTCTTCTCCGCTTGCAATTATTCCTGAGATCGTGCAGAGGCAAGGGCAAGATGTCCAGAGAGCTGCTCCCACTGTAAGAGAGGAACAAGCCCATTCAAGGGAGAATAAACCTGAACTAGCTGATTTTGAAATTACAGGACTGAGAGGTTGGATGATAATTTCTTCGAGGTCCTGGTCCAGGCTCGGCGCAGCCTAGAACACATCCAACAGCCTCCAGTGGTTGTGAATCATCCCTCCATAGCACCTTTCCATGTTATATCTGCTCCGAGGCCCGTGAACCCACTGCTGGCACACAGGCACACAGCTTCAGTACAGGGCTTTGGGCTCTGCGAACACTGGGATTGGGAGTCCCCAGGAGTGGCTTAATGTTATTCTCCTTGACTCTCCTCCAACACCAGCCCACCTAGTCCCACAGGAGGGTCCCAGTAACATCCTCTCCTCAGGGCTGCTCTGAATCTGTTCTTTGCCCAACCTGTAGCTGTGCCTGGGATTGCTCTGACCCAGGTGTAAGACCTTGCACTTGGCATGGTTAAACTTCATGAGGTTGGCATCAGCCCACCTCACAAGCGTGTCAAGGTCCCTCTGGATGGCATTCCTTCCCTCCAGCGGATCAACCGAACCACACAGCTTGGTGTCATCGGCAAATTTGCTGAGGGCACACTCAATCCCACTCTCCGTGTCACCGACAAAGATGTTAAACAAGACCAGTTCCAACACGCATCCCTGAGAGACACCATGCGTTACTGGTCTCCAGATGGACATTGAGCCATTGACCACAACTCTTTGTGTGTGGCCATCCAGCCAGTTCTTTATCCACCGAGTGGTCCATCTATCAGATTCATGTATCTCCAATAGAGAGGCAAGGATGTTGTGTGGGACAGTGTTGAACACTTTGCACAAGTCCAGGTAGATGACATCAACTGCTCTACTCCTGTCTATCAGTTCCATAGCGTCATCATTGAAGGCCAGCAAATTGGTCAGGCAGGATTTCCCCCTAGTGAAGCCATGCTGGCTGTTACCAAACACCTTGTTGTTTTTCATGTTTCTTAGCATGCCTTCCAGGAGAATCTGCTCTAAGATTTTGCCAGGCAAAATCTTGGAGACTGACTTATCTGTAGTCCCCTGGGTCACATGTTATTTCATATGTTGTATGTTATACATATATGATATGATCTAACATGTGTTATGATATATATGTCATATCATAACATATGTTATTTCATAACATATGACATCGTGCTCAACATGTAAAGCTGTGGCAAGAAGTAAAAGGGGGATGCTCGAGGTGATGGCAATTAACTTCCCAAGTAACTATTTACGTGTGATGGAGCCCTGCTTTCCCAGAGATGGCTCTAAACACCTACTTGCTAATGGGAAGTAGTGAATAAATTCTTCAGTTAGCTTTGCTTGTGTGCATGCCTTTTCCTTTACTTGTTTAACTGACTGTCTCCACACACAATTTTCCTCACTTTTACCCTTCTGATTCTCTTTCCCCATCCCTCCAGAGGAGGAGAGTGAGTGAGCGGTTGTGTCGTGCTTAGTTGCTGCCTGTGGTTAAACTATGACATTCTCATGTGGGAGAAAATAAGATAGCAAAGGCAGAGGACTGAGGGGTGGAGTATACTGAATTATGCTTACCATTGCCCCTGAAAATGGTACAAAGTTTTATTATTGTTGGGATTTAGCTTCTCAACAGTAGCCACAGCATCCAGTGCATTTGCTCCCTTAATATCAGCTACAAGCTAAGAGTCTGGCACTGACAGCAGGCTGCTCATAGAAATTTTCCTATTTGTTAGACATGAAAGTAATGACTAAAAATTATAATGTTAGAAGAAAAATTATGTATGAAAGTTCTTTGGCTTTTCAGTAAACTTTAAATTTTTTATACCTATATAGCACCTTTTTTTCCAAGGGTTCTTAATCCTAATGGTTTCATTTTGGGAATTAAAACTGTGGTAGGAATGTAAAATAGTCTATATGGAATACTGGATAAATGTATGTGAGTGTACTTGTGCATGAACAACGATGTAAGGTATAATGTTGTGCAGTCATACGTTTCACTTGGCATAAAAGGCACTTCAAAGGCTTGCTGAAGTAGTCAGAATGACTTTATTCAGTTGTGTTTTAGTCAAGCTGAGTATAATTTAGAGGACCAAACATTACCCTCCTTTACTAGAAGTAACACGATTTGAAGCAATCTCCCAGCACTGTGCTACCCAAATAACAGCACAGAATATTTTGTAGCATGTATATATGTAGGAATATTTGCAGGTGCATTTACAGATACATATACACTTCCTTTCCTCATGAAGCAGGCAAAGAGTTATAAGTTCTTCCTACTGCCTTTTTATCCCCACTTGCTGTGTTGACACTAATAGAGAGAGGATTAACAAAATGTTCTATAAACTTTTTTGGTGAGAAATGTTTAAGGGCTGCCAAGTCCATAATCATTTGTGTCTTGAAGTTTTGATGAGAAAGATTGTCAAGGAAACAAATAATAATGAATTACAATAGAAAATGCTGCCTTTAGAAAACTGGGGAGATAGGAGCCAAAGATCTACCAGACTAATCTGTAATTGTTGAGGCTTTCACAATAGAACAAAACACTGCATGGCTGCCCTAGGTTTTAATGTAGAAAGTTTATTTGTAAATGTTTTAATGAGTTTTCAAGGAACATTATGAAGATAGGTGGCAAAGACAGTTCTGACATCATGCAGAAAGGAGTACAGTCATTTTCTGAAATGTGTTCCAGGCAACTGCTTGGCTCATTTCTACACACATTAAATTTTTTATTTTTTTTTTTTATTCCAGACTGGAATGTGATGTGATCTTATGGAAATTCATTAAGGCCATGTGAATTAATTCAATGGGAGAGGAACATACCTGCTATTTAATTATTGATGAATATTCTCCAGAATTCCGTTAGTTTCCCAGAGGTCACTGCTAAATTATATCAAACTTTATGATGTGATTATATCATGAATCAAGATTCAAGTGTTTAACAAATGAAACAATTTAACATTGATATAATGGGAACTTGGAAATATTTCTCTCTTTCCCTTACCTGAAAAGTTCCTGTCTGGTAGCACGAGTTTATTTGGCAAAGCAGTTCTGGATGACAAATTTTGTTTGTTTGCTTAAATACTCATTGTAAGATCTGTAGGTGGGCTATTGAACTAAAATAACATTTCTATTACACTGGGTCAAAACAGAACCCATGTCTTCCAACTGGTGGCTAGCATGCTGTCAGTAGCATGCAAAAGAAATTCAGCCACTATAAATAAAGCTTTAATTTCCCCAAAGAGCTGGTGTTTTAAAAGCAGAAATACTATAACTTTTCTGCTTCTATTGATTTTACTTCTTAAGGATTAAAATGGAGCCTGGCCTACTAGGATGTCTTCTGCCTGAAACATACTACTCTTTTTTCAATCCATCTTTAAAAATAACTAAATAGGGTCTTTTTTATACATACCAGATTTAGTTTGCATATGTAGAGATCACAGATTCAGCACTGGGAATAAAAACAGGCAATATATACATATTAGGAGGAAAATTATTACCAAGGTACAGAGAAACACCTCCACTGACTTTCTGGTCTGTAATGCATGTTGAGCTTCTCATCAGCCAACACCCTAATGTCCTTCTCCTCACAGGTGCCCTGAATCACTTCACCTCCCAGCCTGTATCTCTGGTTGGGATTGCCCTGACCCATGTGCAAGATCTTGTACTATGCCTTTTTGAGCTTCATGAGGTTGGCATTGGCCCACCTCTCAAGCGTGTCAGGGTCCCTCTGTATGGCATCCCTTCCCTCCAGTGTATCAATCGCACCACATAGCTTGTGTTATCAGCAAACTTGCTGAAGGCAGGCTCAATCCCAGTGTCCATGTTGCCGACAAAGATGTTGAACAACACTGGTCCCAGCACCCACTCTTGAGGAACACCACCCATCAATAGTCTCCACTTGGACATCGAGCTATTGACCACAACTCTTTGTGACCATCCAGCCAATACCTTATCCAGGGAGTGGTGGATTTGGCAAATCCATTCCTCTCCAGTCAGCATTTTCGTAGCAACCCTGCAGGTTAAGTGTACTGAATCAGCCACAGGAGCCTACGTTTTGTTGTCATCCCAAAGATTTAGGAAAGATAATGTAGCAATTGCTGGATGCTATATATATTCATACATTCAGGTAACCTTTTAGAGCTGCTGAACCAGCAGGTCTTACAGCTTTTGTTGCCAATAAAGTGGTGATGCACTGTCATTAACTTCAGGGCTGTAATTTGTCAACTGTCAAACTGTATGAACTGATAGTCTGAAAGCCCCAAGATTTGGAAAACTCACAAACCAGCATCTCATCTGTATGATTTTGGTCATATGAGTTTTCAGTGAAATAAATAGTCAATGGGTAAAATTCTGCCCTTTTAGTCTTCTGTGGTGAGACAGCAGGTCCTGGTGTAGTGCCAAAGAGAAAGGATATAGAAAGTACATTCTGTAGTACTGGAAAACTTTTGTCAATTTATTCATTTTCTTCCCATCACTGCAGTGGAGGTAGGATTAGACTTGGCACTGTGAGGCTCATAACGGTTTGTCATCATGTGATTATTGCCTCCTCTTTTTGCTCATGCCCTGTCAGATTGTGGCATATATAGGAAAAGGAAGAACAAAGAATAACAAAGAAACCACCAGAAAGTGAGATTTAAAGGGGAGCATGATTTCTATAAGAACTGCTGTATGGAATAGTGATTGTCAAAGTAGCCACCACTTGGTCACAGAATCAAAAAATGTACTGGCATCCAGCTAGATTATCATGTTAAATTGGGTATCATCTGCATTTGTGTTTGGCATGATGACAGAGCTTTACTCCTCTTCAGTTTTTCTTTCACTTGAAAGCTGGAATTCAGAGCCTTATGAAGTTGATGCTATTGCGTAAAGATACTGACTTTTCTCTGCTCACACTCTACCAGCCAAAAAGCTGCTTTGCTTTTCTTTTTTAAAATAATTAATCTAGCTTAAAAATGGATTAGTGTTGACATCTCTTCTTAACAATGTGAATAGAAACTCAGAATGAACAGCTGTTTGGACAATCTTGGATGAAAGCCTTTCCCTAGGCAAATGCAGTTGATGCACAGGCACATGCAAGGGCACATTGCTGCCGTTACTGATGCCCATCTGTTAGACTGGCATGGTGCCTGCTCAGAAGCCAAATCTGAAGCAAGGTCTTCATGGTGTAGGCTCTACCTCCTCTATGACAGTGCTGCCACCTGGGTGCCAAATGACTTTTCGCAATAACTTCCATTTTTAGGTAAAAAGCAAAATAATAACACTTTAATAATGAGGACAAAAATTATGTAATTCACTGAAAAACTTGTTTTACTTTCAAACAAATTTGATGTAATGGCTTTACTGATGCTTGTGTGTATACACACACATTTATATGAAAAACCACATTGTTTCCTCTTCTGACAAGTGAAGACAGAGAATTTGTCATTACCTAGGCAGCTGATCTGTAGATCTTTCCTAAGTATAGGGGAAGGAATAGTTCAGAATATTCAGCAGTTATACCTGGGACAAGATTACTTACAGAAAAGAGATCACATTTAAGTGCCTGAAGAGGCTGAATCTTTCTACCCTGGGAAATTCTTTGAAAAACACAGGTAACCAAATAAGAGGTATTTGATTTCAAATTCTTCTGAAATGTCTGTCCGTTATCTAATGTTTCTGATGGAGTCAATGCCACCAAAAGCTAGCAGTAAACTTTTATAGGCAGTGAATGGAATTCAGAGTAATTCCTGCTGCAATGCATAATCCTCCTACAAGGCGTTAAAAAGACCTTAACTGTTGTATGCAAAACTATAGCTGCAGTGTTTCATATCCTGCCAAAATTCAGCTTATATTTTACAGCAGAGTATTCTATTTAGTTATATTTTCTTCAATAGAACTATTTATTCTTTTATTGTGCTCTAGTAAATTAAATACTAAGTTTATGACATGTCCCATAGTATAATGTAAAAATGTGGGTCAGTTTTTTGGTTTTTTTTTTTGCTTATATGACCTTAATTATGAAAGTGTTGTGTATTTGGAACACCGAGCTATTGCCCTGGAAACCTCACTGATGAGATTAATAAGAAATAACTTCAGAATATTTTAGCTTTTCCTATTTAATGGAATATGACTATTTTACCTTTAAATGCATACAGGTTTATTATTACTAAAGGAATGTTTAGTCATCAAGAAGAATACAATACAACAATAACAGAAGTAAAAATGCCTTTTAAGTTTTTTAAATCGAAATATTACAAAAAAATTCACCAGGGGGCAATGTTACACAAACTCTCCAAATTCTTTTTAGTGTGTGAGCATATACTGCGTTTTAGAAAGATGTGTTAGCTTTAGCCTTCAGTTATGTAAGACTCTGCAATAGTAGCAGTTCTCTCTGAAGTGGGAACTTCATGAGTATAAGAAATACTTACTGTTTCCTTGACTTCTGATTAGAATTCATCATCGAGGCAGACCTAGTTACTCATAGGTAGACACTCGTTTGTGAACTCTGTGAACGAGAGACATATATTAAGCCCTACAGGCTACTCAGGTTACACAATATAGTTTTAACACTCTCAAGTGATG